>JAMFTG010000068.1:0-22500 GCA_023974075.1 Chaenocephalus aceratus | reverse complement strand
TAGAGCTGGGCAGATTCAATTAAAGCGAGAGCAGGGATCCTCTGACATCCAATTCTCTCTCGTCAGGCCGAGCTTTAACACTCTGTCCTATTACCATGTTAATGTGGACTCTGGCTTTAGGGTGTGTGTGTGTGTGTGTGTGTGTGTGTGTGTGTGTGTGTGTGTGTGTGTGTGTGTGTGTGTGTGTTGTCAGGGGGCAGGAGGTGGATTGGACGATGGCTGTAAAAAAAGGTCTATATCAAACTATCCTTGTGTGGTGTTTAAATCAAATTCACACATTTGACATTTTAACTAAAATAACATTTATACTCATATTTTTGTTTTTCTTGTCCATCCAATGGAATACAAATAAATATTAATATAATAAATGTGTTTATAGGGTGACTTTAGAACATCTGATCAGGGACTACAGATTAACAAATAATAATAATAATAATACAATTAAATAAATACATAATAATAATTCATAATAAATTGAAAAATATTGTATTATTATAAATAAATAAATACACTTTGGATTTAAATTTAAACTCCATAGACTGGGTATTTTTTTGTTAATAGATATATATACTTTTTAACATAAACTGGACCTTTATCACAAAAACTGAATGACACTTTCATTGTTAAATGTGATGTGTATTCGCAGGCTTTAATTATATATCTTTATATTATATATTTATATTCTTGGGAATTAAGATGTAGATCATTTATGTGAGGGATTGTGCATGTTATTTTATCTCTGAATTGCTTTTTCAAACCCAAATAACATCCACGGTTTCATAGTTTCCACTTTAATAAACCTAATCAATTTAATATAATTTAAAGGTCACCTATCGTGCTATTTTGAGCTAATAGCACAGCTCTCAGATATATACAAATATATTAAAAACATGTCTATGAAGTGTTTTGCTCCAAACAGATCATTCTAGCCACGCCTCATATCCCTCTATTCCACTTCCTGTTTCTAAAGTGCTGATTCGGGTATAAAGCTTTAAAGAGGAGGGGTCTGAGCTCATGCGGGACCCGGCAGCTACCGTCTAAACTAAATGCTGCCGTGATGAAACGCCATATCATGGATTATCAAGGATCTGAAACAGTCTGGAGCTCAAAGGCTTGCCGGTTATACCACAAGGTGAGTTCCTTTCTACTTCCTGCTTCTTCACACACATGCTCTCCAGCACAGGTTAGCTCTGAGTGTTAGCAATGCTAATGTAAACACAGACCATATTACGTCCAAAACAGTCGGGCGTTGTTTCTGATAGCAACGTTTCTGATTGGGCCGTGGGTCCACATTTCAGATGTTACGTCATATCGGACGCAAATCTGAATCAGCTCCGTTGTAGCCCCGTTTTTAGAGATTTGGGTACGGAGGAAAAGAGAGAGGGTTTTATTTTCTGACGCTGCGTGAGTTCCCCGACACACCGGGGACACATGTTGATGTAGAGAAGACATCAAAAAGTGCATTTTGCATGATAGGTCCCCTTTAAAGTAAAGAAACTGCAGCGTTAAATTCTGAACTGCAGGTGTTAACGCATCCAGTTCTCCTGTTGTCATGAGAGCTGATAACATGTATGCTTTTAACTTTTCACTTTGCAGCATTTGCAGATCAATAAGAAAACTGAGGTGAGACGTGATTAGAAATGTCTCTTTTCTTCAAACATGACAGGAAATGAAGAAAACAACAAAATCAGAATCCATTTTCTCTCGTGCCCTAACTAACTTTTCACAAGAGGATGTGTGTTAGTCGTGTTTTCATTACTGATTGTGCTCCGGCAGAATAATGTTTTCCTAGTTTTCCACAAAGTGTTTTACAAAGTGGGTCTGATTAAAAAAAATAATAGCTGTCATTTCACATAAAAAGTCTCATTTCCTGAAATCAAAGTGAGCGTATTGGGTTTGGACCCCTGCAGTTCACTCAGACACATTAAGAGGTCCCTGGAAGGACGGCTGTTTCTTGTCCGAATCAAGCAGGAAATAAGCGAGGGTTGTCTTGTATTTGTGTTTAAAGAGCTCTGCTTGCATGTTGGTGTCACTTTCTGCAACCACTCAGTCCATGCATCCCATAAAGAGCTATTTGCATGTCATATCAGTGTGTATCGCTGACGAGCAATTACTGTCAGCCACTGAGGTTCAGTCCATCTGTGTTATTATCTCACAGCGAGCAATCACCATTATAGCCGTTATTCATAAAGAAGCACCAAGGTCCTCTTGAAAGGCAGAAGTTGTAATGTTAATTACAAAACAAGGCTTTTTTTAAGGCTTGTAGTGCATTTTAATTACCTAAAATATTTGCTTTAGTTATTTATTTAGTATTTAGTTGTTATGGCCTTCATTCAGCAGTACAGGTGGCGCACTACTGCTAAATAGTCGCTCTAAAATGACCTTTAATGAGATAATTGTCACATATTTTATCACAAAATGTATTATTTATATCTCATGTTTTTGTCTTTACCTGTCCTTTAAACACTTAATCAATCAATGTCCCCTTATACAATTTTATTTTATTAGACAAACTAACCTAACACTATTTTAAAGGAACCTGTTCAAATAAATAAAAGTAATTCTTTAGCTCAGCGCCGACTCACAGCTAAATCTCCATTTTTAAATAGGACATAAATTATAACACCATCACAAAGGGTCTTCAACAAAGTGTCCAGAGGGCTGATCCGAGGGCCAATCAGCAGTGGTCATTCTGCCAGCGGGGGGGGGGGGGGGGAAAGGTCACTTAATATGGAGTATTTTAGGACGTTTTGTCGGGGCCTGATTTTTGAGCAGAGGAGATCTCCTAATTGGATCTTCTAATCTGCTAATTAGTGATTTCACTGGTGTGCCTGCAGACAGAAGGGCAATCAGGAATGTGTGTGTGTGTGTGTGTGTGTCATAAGAGCTCGTGGAGATCCTCTTCCATTGCCCACCACACTCAGGTTAAAGAGTGAAGGTAATTAAAGTCCCAACGAACCTCATTCATTGAACCTATTTAGAAATGTCAGCGAGCTCCTGACGTGCAAGAGACGCAGAGTTAGATTCATTTAAAAAAAGACAGTCGTCAAAAACTACAAGCTAAAAGGTCGAATAAAGTTTAAAATCACACGGTTTGGACTCCAGCTGTGGTTTAAGAGACATGGACAGGAAGTAGAGTTTGTGATGTGAAGTCACTGCTGAAACCAAGAACTCTCGATAACGTGTGAGATTAAATAAAAACCCTACAGCACAAGTTCAACCAGGAAGACAGTCTTTTATTACTCTCTCTCCTCTCAATAAGTGATCGGGGGCGTCACTCCCCAGCTTAACCAATCACTTCGCTCTATTCTCACAAGCCTATCATAGCGCTCCGCTAACCCTTGACCCACCACCAGGGTCAAGCTAAGCCCCTCCCCTTCAGACCGACCCCAACCATCCATTCACCACCACCAGGGTCAAGCTAAGCCCCTCCCCTTCAGACCGACCCCAACTACCCATTCACCACCACCAGGGTCAAGCTAAGCCCCTCCCCTTCAGACCGACCCCAACTATCCATTCACCACCACCAGGGTCAAGCTAAGCTCCTCCCCTTCAGACCGACCCAACTATCCATTCACCACCACCAGGGTCAAGCTAAGCCCCTCCCCTTCAGACCGACCCCAACCATCCATTCACCACCACCAGGGTCAAGCTAAGCCACTCCCATTCAGACCGACCCCAACTATCCATTCACCACCACCAGGGTCAAGCTAAGCCCCTCCCCTTCAGACCGACCCCAACCATCCATTCACCACCACCAGGGTCAAGCTAAGCCCCTCCCCTTCAGACCGAACCAACTATCCATTCACCACCACCAGAGTCAAGCTCCTCCCCTTCAGACCGACCCCAACCATCCATTCACCACCACCAGGGTCAAGCTAAGCCCCTCCCCTTCAGACCGAACCAACTATCCATTCACCACCACCAGGGTCAAGCTAAGCCCCTCCCCTTCAGACCGACCCCAACTATCCATTCACCACCACCAGGGTCAAGCTAAGCCCCTCCCCTTCAGACTGAACCCAACTATCCATTCACCACCACCAGGGTCAAGCTAAGCCCCTCCCCTTCAGACCGACCCCAACTATCCATTCACCACCACCAGGGTCACGCTAAGCCCCTCCCCTTCAGACCGACCCCAACTATCCATTCACCACCACCAGGGTCTAGACCCCGGGGGGTTTCATCGGATCGGTTCTCCCCTCCCGAATGATACTCCCGCACAACGGGGCCTAATCGCCAAAACTCCATTACATTAATTTGTGTATTCCTGGCAATAAATATGTATTCTATCAAAACCGTCTCTCCTGATTGAAGTATTATTAGCAACAACACGGCGACTCCACGGCGATCCCCTATAGAAATTAATATTTGAACTTATTACGGGTTTCTTGGAGCTCCTTCTTAATTGAGTCTTTCTACACTTAAGATTAAGAGGGGGCCGCCACATACTTTCTCCGTAATTGAATTAGACAAAGCAAAGAAGAGAGTGACACTTAATTTCATTATGAATTAATAACTTTTGGGCGTTACAATGACAGTTGTAATGAGGCGTTTCCTACTGGGAATAAAACACACTCAACTTTCCCAAACTTCTGGATGTAGAATTGAAACGCAGCTGAAAGAAATTGTCTAATTTCCGTCTGGAAAACAGGTGCACAGGATAATGAGCAAGACGCTGGTTTTTTGTTCGAGAGCTTTGTGCACATAATGAATGATATTTCAGAGCCAAGACAACACGCTGCCTTGACGGGAATACGCCAATACGGCATTATCTCCAAAGAAACCTTGCACCTTGTTTCCCTTTTCCTCTCTGATGGAGCTATTCATCATTAATCTAATCACGCTCGGTGTTCATCCAAAATGTAATACAATTATGGGCTATAACTGTTCTCAGGATATTAAGCTGTATCTAGGCCACGGCTGGCTCAATAAACACCTTCTAATCATGTCTTTTAGTGGTCTCCGGAGCCTCTTATCCCAACACATCCAGGGCTCAAATGAGTTTGCTGCACAGATGCACATTAGTCCTGTTAATGGGGACAGAAAAGGAAAGCCAGTGGAGCTTCTCTACATCCAGACCTTTCTCCTCTCAAGCGTGATTAGCAAACCCCGTCCTTCTGTCACTGATCTGGCTCCATTTCCTTCACTCATTTCAACCCGGCTGAAAAACTCCCCAGGATGTGAAAGCACTTCACTTTAACGTTTTTTTATTTATATTTTTATATAAAAAGGCATGATTTGGCAAAACTAGCATTTAGCTAGTGAAGCAACAGGTGAGCAAAGCTTCATTTGTTATTAAAACTAAAAATCAAGTGCAAAAGGAGTGCAGTGTCTCTAATGGCCACCAGGGGGCGACTCCACTGGTTACAAAAATAGTATAGAAGTCTATGAGAAAATGATACTTCTCACTTGATTTATTACCTCGGTGAAGATTTTCCAGTCTCAATCTCTATCTGCAAGTGTTCTTCCTACAACATGGTGTTTATTTACGTAAATTAGGGTCCTTTTTAGAGTAAAATGTACGATAAAGCAGGGTATTCATTATGGTGGGGCTTCCTTTCAACATGTGCTTTTATGCGCTTGGTTACTACTTCATTAGTCTCAGGAAAAACAATTCTAGTTTGGGTTTAAATACCTACGGAATTGGCGTGACGAATAAATTAACAGCGGTCTCTTTGGCCAAAGTCGAACCACAAATCCACCTTAACCATACTTCCTAACAATCACGTGAAATACGTACAAATTGGCGTGTTGGAGTATAGCTCCGTACAGGGTAAGATAACATTATCTATCAAACTGAAAGTGAAATTAAAGACGAAAACTCACTAACAAAGTACTTTAAGCGAAACACAAGTCTACAGTTCATCTGCGTGAACGACCTTGACCGGAGAATGGTGTGTCTACTGCATGCGTGTAAATGTTTGTATCCATTGTCTCTTTTTCCAGGATTAGCTCCTCATTTCCTTGGCACAGTTCCTTCACTCAGGGATGCTCTGCTGTGTACACAGATCCACACAAAGCCCCCGATGTAATTTCACTGATAAGACTCTGTGTCACAACAACTGAAACACACCGGCTCCTCTGTTGTTATTATCAGGACACAAGAGGAGGGACAGGATGAGGGACTCCATTAATTCAATGTCTCATCTTTTGTCACTTGACCTTGATGAGGTTTTATTTTTAGATCTCGTGCTCACAGTTTTACGCTTTAAAGATGAGTAGCAACAAGACTAGGGCTACATAATTAACCAGACATTTTATTGAAATTGGAATATGGACAAGTGCAATATTCAAATAGCAGGAAGCAGAATATTTGTTAAAGGCTAAATATGTGGTAAAATACATTTTGAATGACGTATTGTGGAGCTGCAGAGATATCCAACATAACGGTGTAGGAATATAACACATAACACAAGCTAACAAGATTTAACAACTAAATTTAATCACGACCAACATTAGCCACCTTTAGTTTAGCGGTGGTGAAGTGAAGTCATGTGACCGTGCTGTAGTTCCTTTATAGACTAACGTTAGCCACATTTAGCTTAGAGGTGGTGACGTGAAGTCATGTGACCGTGCTGTAGTTCCTTTATAGCCCAACATTAGCCACCTTTAGCTTAGCGGTGGTGACGTGAAGTCATGTGACCGTGCTGTAGTTCCTTTATATCCCAACATTAGCCACCTTTAGCTTAGCGGTGGTGACGTCAAGTCATGTGACCGTGCTGTAGTTCCTTTATAGCCTAACGTTAGCTTTTTGCTTCAAAATTAAGTGGTGTTAATTTGTGGAGATTATCCTGTTAACACTTGTAGGTATCTTAAAAGTGTGTTCCACTGCAAAATATATAACTGAAATGTCTCAAAATGGTTTAATCCCAGCTACTTCATAAATAGTAATAAGCTAAAACGTTTTTTTCAAACCCGTCTGGACACTGTACTGTAACGCAGGCTGTGAAGTTTTTTGCACAGACCTGTAGCTGCAGAGCCAAGAATATAAATTAATTCAGCTGTTCTGTAAAGATGGAGGCCTAGTAGGATATGTTCTTTGTTGTCATGGTTTCTATGCCCTCTTTGTCACGTTATTTCGGCCGTCTTTGAGTGTTGTGGACAAATCTCTGCTAGGTGTAGCAGCGCCGACAAAGAGCGGCAGTGATAATACAATCCTCTAACAGGAGCTGAGCCTCACCTCAAAGGAAATCCAGACCAGCTTACATGCATGGATGGTGTCAGGAAAATATATAAATAAAGGGAAATCTGCTGCATTCAACGTGTAGCTCACATTATAGAGAGTATCAAATCAGCTGGAGGTGAAGCCAGTGACAATTGAGGATGTCTACAACTGTCCTTTTTACACAAAATATGTTTATTAGTTGACAGTTAGGATTCATTTTTTTATTTTAGTGTAAGCACGGACGAAATTGAACCGTTGACTTTATCTAAATGTATTATGTCAAACGATTTCACAAAACTGTATTAGGGGTAGACCAAGGGGTAGACCTAGGACCAGGCGGAGGGATTATATCTCTTCGCTGGCCTGGGAGCGCCTTGGGACCCCCCAGTCAGAGCTGGTTGATGTGGCCAGGGAAAGGAACGTTTGGGGCTCTCTGCTGGAACTGATACCCGAGACCCGACCACGGATAAGCGGGAGAAGATGGATGGATGGTATTAGGTTAGTTGAAAGCAATTTTATCAAGTTTAACTAAAAAAAGTATTAGGTTCAACTGTTTCATATGAGTGTTGAGAGCTGTACCCATACATCTCTTAATTTGACCAGATTGATGCATTTAACTTCAATTTAAAGAAACAAATCTTCCCGGGTGCATGCCCCCGGACCCCCCTAGAGGATGTGAGGTCATCACAAATAAAACAGGTTCACATGGAGAGGATACTAGATAAGTGTGCACACTCATTATATACACTACACATTTGTCTTGGATTAGTTAACACCGTAGTCCCTAATATATTTGTAGAAAGGCAGGAAATGGAATTAAATCGAGAACAATGTTTCAATGCGGAGGATCCCCTGTTTTGTGTGTCCCCCACTTCTCAAACCAAAGTTACACTCTTGGCTGTGAATGATACCGAATACAATTCACTGTTTACAAAGTTGGTACCAGAATAAATTACACATAATTGTATGAACGGAAAGTAATGGATGCCACCTGTTGACCTTTTTAAACTAGTTGCATCTTTATCAGTTCAGAATGATTAAAAACATCTGATCGATGTCGCAGGTGAGGGGAAAAATCTCTCCTGATTAAACTTGTCTATTTCATCACGTGAAAGCCAGATGGATCCTTAGAGGTTCACTTAACGTTCAGCAGGAGGTGAGCTATGAGAGGAGGGAGAGCTTCGTCACCTGCCATATCCAACGTGAGTCTGAAACTAATTAATGCAGCATATGTGCCTCGTTTGAAGAGAGCCAGCCTCAAAATACAAACACATCCATCTCTGAGTTTACATAAAACACACATATATCCTTTTTAAATGGTTTCCATGGTGGCACTGACTTCCATAATGGACTTCCCATTACTAATTCTGAACATTATCGCAAGCTGTTTCTCTTTACTTACTAAAAAGTAATGCTTTGAAGTTACATTTGTTTATTTATACTTCTGCAATGACCCTGTTTCCTGGAAGTAGTGGAGTACACATATTTCGTTATTGTAAAATAAATAGTTCACTACTTGTTTTTCTGACAACTTTTTACTTTGACTTCCTACATGTTGAACCCAAATACCTGTACTTTCTACTTCTTACATGTTGAACCCAAATACCTGTACTTTCTACTTCTTACATGTTGAACCCAAATACCTGTACTTTCTACTTCTTACATGTTGAACACAAATACCTGTACTTTCTACTTCTTACATGTTGAACCCAAATACCTGTACTTTCTACTTCTTACATGTTGAACTCAAATACCTGTACTTTCTACTTCTTACATGTTGAACACAAATACCTGTACTTTCTACTTCTCACATGTTGAACACAAATACTGTACTTTCTACTTCTTACATGTTGAACCCAAATACCTGTACTTTCTACTTCTTACATGTTGAACTCAAATACCTGTACTTTCTACTTCTCTCATGTTGAACCCAAATACCTGTACTTTCTACTTCTTACATGTTGAACACAAATACCTGTACTTTCTACTTCTTACATGTTGAACACAAATACCTGTACTTTCTACTTCTTACATGTTGAACCCAAATACCTGTACTTTCTACTTCTTACATGTTGAACTCAAATACCTGTACTTTCTACTTCTCTCATGTTGAACCCAAATACCTGTACTTTCTACTTCTTACATGTTGAACACAAATACCTGTACTTTCTACTTCTTACATGTTGAACACAAATACCTGTACTTTCTACTTCTTACATGTTGAACCCAAATACCTGTACTTTCTACTTCTTACATGTTGAACACAAATACCTGTACTTTCTACTTCTTACATGTTGAACCCAAATACCTGTACTTTCTACTTCTTACATGTTGAACTCAAATACCTGTACTTTCTACTTCTTACATGTTGAACCCAAATACCTGTACTTTCTACTTCTCACATGTTGAACACAAATACCTGTACTTTCTACTTCTTACATGTTGAACTCAAATACCTGTACTTTCTACTTCTTACATGTTGAACCCAAATACCTGTACTTTCTACTTCTTACATGTTGAACTCAAATACCTGTACTTTCTACTTCTTACATGTTGAACACAAATACCTGTACTTTCTACTTCTTACATATTGAACTCAAATACCTGTACTTTCTACTTCTTACATATTGAACTCAAATACCTGTACTTTCTACTTCTTACATGTTGAACACAAATACCTGTACTTTCTACTTCTTACATGTTGAACACAAATACCTGTACTTTCTACTTCTCTCATTTCCCAAACAGCTGGTTCCTTTAGTCTGAATGTGTGTTGGTGCGTGATCATTATTCTTTAGAGTCACTGCGTGCCTATTGGTTGGAACACGATCCGTGTATCCATCACTTCCTGGTCTTCTCTAAAGAAGAGGGACCAATGGAAACGTTGTCATGTTGCCGTTGGTCACCATGGAAACATTCATTAGCTAACAATGACATTATTGTTCTGTTAATATAAAGGGAGGTCAGGTACTCTTTAAAGCAGCTGCTAGTTATGGGTACTTTTTACTGAAGGACACTTCAAAGCCTCTTTACTTTGACTTGAGTAAAAAGTTTAGTCAGTACTTCTACTTTCACCAGAGTATTTTGAAACACGAGTATCTGTACTTCTACTTGAGGAAAGGATGTGTGTACTTTTGCCATCTCCGCTCAATAGTACAGTAACTGAGTAATGTATTTAGTTACTTTCCACCTCTACCTCCAAATGTGACAGTGTAGTCCTTGGAAAGAGAAATGTCCTGCTGTGAGCAGAGTGGCCATTATCCTCTGCTTCCTCTCTACGGTTAGCTCTCTCAATTATCCGATCCCTCCCCACGCCGCTGACAGCCGTGTTGGCAGGTGTGTCCTTTCCTCGACGCACTCACCTCTCCACATGGGAAATTAGTCTGTGCAGGTAGCCTAAAGCAGCTGACATCCCCCAGCAGCATGCCCTTTCATTATAGAGAGGAGGTGGGAGTGAGAGGAGGAGGGGGAAGAACTAAAGCTGAACAGCCAACACCAAAATGCTAACTCTGAGTCTGAACTGTGAGATGCTTGAGTTGAAAGAGTTCATTTACTTCATTATTATGAAGACATTCCTCCACAAGCAAAGAGTATAGACACCCAGACATTAGCCAGCATTTAAGCACTTCTGGTGCCCTTGCATTGAAGTCAAACTTAGCGGTGGTGACGTGAAGTCATGTGACCGTGCTGTAGTTCCTTTATCGCCCAACATTAGCTTCCTTTAGCTTAGTGGTGGTGACGTGAAGTCATGTGACCGTGCTGTAGTTCCTTTACAGCTCAACATTAGCCGCCTTTAGCTTAGCGGTGGTGACGTGAAGTCATGTGACCGTGCTGTAGTTCCTTTACAGCTCAACATTAGCCGCCTTTAGCTTAGCGGTGGTGACGTGAAGTCATGTGACCGTGCTGTAGTTCCTTTATTGCCCAACATTAGCCGCCTTTAGCTTAGCGGTGGTGACGTGAAGTCATGTGACCGTGCTGTAGTTCCTTTATAGCCCAACATTAGCCGCCTTTAGCTTAGCGGTGGTGACGTGAAGTCATGTGACCGTGCTGTAGTTCCTTTACAGCTCAACATTAGCCGCCTTTAGCTTAGCGGTGGTGACGTGAAGTCATGTGACCGTGCTGTAGTTCCTTTATAGCCCAACATTAGCCGCCTTTAGCTTAGCGGTGGTGACGTGAAGTCATGTGACTGTGCTGTAGTTCCTTTATAGCCCAACATTAGCCTCCTTTAGCTTAGCGGTGGTGACGTGAAGTCATGTGACCGTGCTGTAGTTCCTTTATAGCCCAACATTAGCCGCCTTTAGCTTAGCGGTGGTGACGTGAAGTCATGTGACCGTGCTGTAGTTCCTTTATAGCCCAACATTAGCCGCCTTTAGCTTAGCGGTGGTGACGTGAAGTCATGTGACCGTGCTGTAGTTCCTTTATAGCCCAACATTAGCCGCCTTTAGCTTAGCGGTGGTGACGTGAAGTCATGTGACCGTGCTGTAGTTCCTTTATAGCCCAACATTAGCCTCCTTTAGCTTAGCGGTGGTGACGTGAAGTCATGTGACCGTGCTGTAGTTCCTTTATAGCCCAACATTAGCCTCCTTTAGCTTAGCGGTGGTGACGTGAAGTCATGTGACCGTGATGTAGTTCCTTTATGGCCCAACATTAGCCGCCTTTAGCTTAGCGGTGGTGACGTGAAGTCATGTGACCGTGCTGTAGTTCCTTTATAGCCCAACATTAGCCCGCCTTTAGCTTAGCGGTGGTGACAATGTACAAATGTCTCACTCTTAAAGTTATTTCTCTACAATTAAAACTGCTCAGACATGCATTGTAGTTTTAAAGCTTAACACAATTAAGACTTCTGTGCAACAGTCAATCCTTAATCATATCTTGAATTAAAAGCTAAATCCCAGATCAAATGTATGGACTGAATTTTATTGAATCGTCATCTTGTTGTTTTTGTTGACTTTCTGACTTGAACTAATAGTAAAGTATTATAATAGGATCCTCAACACGTATAATTTGTGTTTAATTCTGTTTTTTTAGGCTCCTTAGTTGCTTGACATCTTAAAAGTGCTCAAGTGCGCTTCATGTTGTTCAAGGAGGTATTCCTGCTCAGATGAAGAAAGGCTTTGTAATCAACGTGTTTGTTCTCTGCTTTATTCTTTGAGTCGGTACAGCTTCAGCTCATTATACTGAGTCTACATAAATCTGTTTCTCCAGGTTTTGTTTCAAATGAGCGCCTTTAACTCTGCGCGTCTCACAAGGGACACTATCTATAGCTTCAGAGAGATAGAAGTGCAGTGGTTTTTATCCAAATGCATAATAAAATCATAAAGTGGTTGCAGCCATTACGTATTTTTGGGGGGTTAAAGGTTCAAGGCTTTATTGTCATGTGCACATAAGCTACAGTTTAGATATGAGAAACTTACGTCCCAGTCTAAATAAAATAAAACCAATAAATAGGAGGTTAGCGTCTTAAGGCCCGGACACACCGAGCCGATTTCGGCCGTCGATAGATGTCTGGCTGTCGATGAGCGTCCTGTCGCCCTACTCAGATTGGTGTGTCCCGCCCCGTCGTGTCTTTTCGTCGGCAAAAGAAAGCACTCTGATTGGCTGTTCAGCTTAGCGAATCAGTGCATGAGAAGCGAAGTGAGGGACCCAAACGAACGATTAAGAAGGCGCACACAGACGGCTATTCTTTTTCATTTTCATCTCACCCGGACGCAAGAGTTTATTTTTCATCATGGCGATCTGGAATGAAAATGAAAATGGAACGCGCTATTTGTCGTTTGTTTATATCACGCAGTCTGTTTTCTTCTCTCGGTTATCACGCAGTCTGTCTTCCGGTTGTTGCCTGTTTTGAATGACGAATACACACTACCGCCGCCTGCTGGTAGGGAGAGGGTATTGCCACTCCCGCATGCACAGTTCGTACGTGCTTCTTGGCCGTCGGCTGAAGTCTTTGAGGTGTGTTCCAGACCCGTCGGGACGTGTTCTTTGGTGTCAGTTTGGTGTGTCTGACTTAAAGCCAATGGGATTTTCCCCTAAACTGTAAAATAAGTCGTTATTGGAGAGCCTTCCTTGATTTTAATTCTGGTTTGAATAGTATTTCTTTTAAAAATGGTCTCCTATTCTACACTGTTTAAACCATCAAATCGTTTTATCCTTTTCTTTTTAAACATTGTGGAGCACTACGTAAGTTATCGGAGGGACTCTCCTCTTGTTTGAATAGTCTTCTAAACATTGTTCCAATCTTACCTTTTTCTAAACCATGTCTTTTTATAGCCTGCTCCAAATTGGTTTGTGTTTTGTATTTTAAACCTCAATTTAAGACTAATTTGTTTTTTTCTTCGCTATTTTTCGAAAGGATTTGAAACATGGATTTGAAAAGCGCAAATTAAAAGAACCGTGGCAATTTGCTCGCCAACAGAAAGAAAGTGTCATTATTGGACAGCCTGTCCAGAATTGCTCTTGGGTTTTATTCTCCTGTGAATAGTCTATATTTCTTTCGAAATTGTCTAATTTTCTTCCATTTGTCTAAACCAAATTGTTTTATCTTTTTCTTTTAAACGTAATTACAGATTTCTTTGGCTCTCTTTATGAGCAATTAGTAACTCAGATTTAAAGAGTCCTCTCCTGCTGATGTTCAAGTGTATATCAGTGTGTAGTGTCTCTACTTTAAAGAGTCCTCTCCTGCAGATGTTCAGGTGTATATCATTATGTAGTGTCTCTACTTTAAAGAGTCCTCTCCAGCTGATATTCAGGTGTATATCAGTGTGTAGTGTCTCTACTTTAAAGAGTCCTCTCCTGCTGATGTTCAGGTGTATATCAGTATGTAGTGTCTCTTACTTTAAAGAGTCCTCTCCTGCTGATGTTCAGGTGTATATCAGTATGTAGTGTCTCTACTTTAAAGAGTCCTCTCCAGCTGATATCAGGTGTATATCAGTATGTAGTGTCTCTACTTTAAAGAGTCCTCTCCTGCTGATGTTCAGGTGTATATCAGTATGTAGTGTCTCTACTTTAAAGAGTCCTCTCCTGCTGATGTCCAGGTGTATATCAGTATTTAGTGTCTCTACTTTAAAGAGTCCTCTCCTGCTGATGTGCAGGTGTATATCAGTATGTAGTGTCTCTACTTTAAAGAGTCCTCTCCTGCTGATGTTCAGGTGTATATCAGTATGTAGTGTCTCTACTTTAAAGAGTCCTCTCCTGCTGATGTTCAGGTGTTATCAGTATGTAGTGTTCTCTACTTTAAAGAGTCCTCTCCTGCTGATGTTCAGGTGTATATCAGTATGTAGTTGTCTCTACTTTAAAGAGTCCTCTCCTGCTGATGTTCAGGTGTATATCAGTGTGTAGTGTCTCTACTTTAAAGAGTCCTCTCTTATCATATATTATGGTAACTGACAAAACATAAACCCTGGAACAAGTCCTCTCTTTTATCAGAGAGACTTTCCTGATTTCCCCAAATTGTAATCTCCTTTGAATTGACTTTGTTTTTTACACCAGATTATTTCCCCTTTTCTCTTTTAAAGATAATTACGGACTTTTTAATTAGCTTTCTTTGTGAAGCACGTTCATTTTCAAAGTTCCACAAATTATTATTGCCATTTTTCATCTTGCCAATCAGAGCAGCTGTTCTGGCCCTAATCAGAGAAAACAAAATTTCAGACGAAGGCTTTGAGAAGAAGTCAGGGTATTTTTTAACATTCAAGCATGTACATATTTACTCGAAACAAACCAGAAAACACGTAGGAATGTAAAAACTAGCAGAATATGTCCCTTTATTTGAATAAAAACACATCAGGGGTCGCTGAGGGAATGTTGTCAGATGAAATCCACTCAGTAGGTCAGTGTGAATAATTGATAGGGTCTGAAGGAACTATTTTTAGGGTTTGAAGGCTTGAAATAACCCTCCGGTAATCTGCACTCGAGTGGATTTAATTGCATAGATGATGTTTGACTGTTCTGCAGCGAAAAATGTTTCAAATTCCAGTGTTTTCTTGTTGTAAAAGTCTGAAAAAAACCTGCACAAACGAATTCAGCATTGAATCCTCCCCGCTTGAGTCGAACCGTTTTAAACACATTTATATAAAACACTTCATTATATTTCTCTTCTGGTCGTCGTAGCAACCTTACACTTAAATCACTTTAAATTATTTTGACTTGTGTTAATGGCAACATATGAATGTCTGTACTTAAACACAATGTATCACACGTATTATAATTAAGCTGCAAGCTTTGTTTCCATGGTAACAAACCTTTAAGAAATGTGTTCGTATAATTTAAAGGGCTACTCTGTGTTACATTGATTCGATTGTGTCTTTTCTTTCTCACCATCATTTAGTCTATTCGCTGTTAAAGCTGGCATGTTAAAGGGCAGCAGTACAACACTTCAAATACATCAGGTAGGTAATTCATTTGTATAACACTTTCTTTTTACTTCTATTCCTCGATATTTCAGATGCAAATATTGTACTTTTTACTCAATTGATATGACATGTGTGCAACTTAGAAGCTACTGTTGGCCACCTGTGCGCTGCAGAGACCTGTAAAGGTCCCATGTCATGCTTCTCCGGTTATCACCCGTCCCCTCGTGTTATGAAGCTTCTGCATGTGACCGGTCTGCAGTCACAAACCCTCAAAGTGCACCCTGTAGCGAGTAAAGCTCTAACTCAGAGCAGACCTGTCTGCAGCCCCAGAACGCTCGTTGGACATTTCTCTTTTTACACGTGATTCTTCCGGGAACCAAAATGGACCAACCGCGGAGCTCCTCACACCGGGATCCCTTGGCGTCACTATCAAACGCAGTGGGGGACCTTTAGCGTACATGTTCAACTAGCAGGGCGTCCCATTGACTTGCATAGAGCTCCCTGAACGCTGGTAATAGACGAGTTGGGATGGCGGAGAAATGCTCTCCACAGACCCATTGACTCACAGCGTTAGAAACCTTGTTCTTACTCAATATCAAGCCACACTTATTGTTTTTTACTTCGTCCCGACCAATCAGAGCACACTGGGCTCACAGAGAGGGGGGGGGGCAGGAGCTCCAACAAGCCGTGTAGGACAGGCTGTGAGTGTGTGTGTGCTCAGGATGAGTTTCGCTTGTTTCCGCTGTAATCGCCGACCCGGAAGCCTGTCCGCTCCGAGCGGCAGATCGCAGCAACGAGCCTCGCAACGTCCCGACCAATCAGAGCACAGTGGGCTCACAGCGAGGGGGGGGGAGGAGCTCCAACAAGCCGTGTAGGACAGAGTGAATACTACACAGAGATGCTGTGAGAAACCAATGTGAGTTTGGAACATTGAACAAAGTGAATCTATTCTAGTCGACCTCAACGATGGAACTATGATCAGTGGAAATGGCCGTGACACGGGACCTTTAAGCGAACAGTTGTCATCACATAGAGTTTCAACGCTTACTTTAAAATTGTAGAAGCGATACCGAGAATTGAAAAAATAAGGTTTTGACAATGATTTAGGAATAGTTTTTTTTCCATTAGCGGGAAGACCATGTCGTGCGTGATGACGTTCCCTTTGCAGAGAGAGAGAGAGAGAGAGGCTCTCAATGGATGTGCGCCTCTAAAAGATACAATAAAAGCCATGTATTTGAATTAATGTCTCAATGCTGACCTTGAACAACTTTGAAGAGAATGGCATGTTCCTATTTTCTTTCTTACAGTAAGATCAATTCTACAAAAACTGGATTATAGTTTAATCTCCAAATGGAGAAAAGGCGCGGTGCTGTTCTGAGAGTATCTACCCTTCAAGGAGAAGTGAGGCAAGAAGTAGAACATGTAATTCGATATGATGTCAGCTTGTATTTCAGGTTACGTGTGCACCACGTAGCGTTTTTAGGCTGAGTTAAAAACAGGCACCAACACGACTAAAACAGCTTGATATTTCCACTGAAAGCCCGATTTCACATCAGCATAAGCCTTGTGGGATTACCGAGTGTTCGTTCATCATATTTAAATATTCGATACACACCTGAACCCTCCGCTAATGTTCATTCACCAAATCACGTATGCATATTAATGAAATCTCATCTCCATCAGTGCACCGTGAACATCCATTCATCTGCTGTTCTTTTGCCCTTTACAAATATTTCATGAGTGAAATACTGTAGCTGCTGAATATCAATTAATGTCCCTTCCTTTAATTCCAAACAAATCCAAAAGTTGCTTATTTACACGTGAAGCACACACAGCAACATTATCGTTTATTTGAAGTGTTTTTTCAAACTGGAGTCTCTCTCTTCTAGCGAGGGGTTTTGATCTCGACCGACTCCTGAGGGGAATATCTGCGTGTTTAGCCGCTAAATGCTCCACTATGTTCAGCAGCTCGTCGCTGACGGCGTGTGTTAGAAGTGTACGGAGGATTCGTAGAGCCTTTTCAGTGGAAACAGCTTCCTTGGCAGCCACACTGAAACTCACAGTAAAGCTCCGACACGCCAGAGCTGGGAAGTAACTAATTACATTACTGCAATGTATTTAATACCTTTAGTTACTTCTCAGATGTGGATGAAGGATGTGAAATATAATCAAGTTTAATCAAGTAATCCCCGGGCGCCGTACATAATGGCAGCCCACTGCTCCTAACACTAGGATGGGTCAAATGCAGAGAAACAATTTCCCCACGAGGATTAATAAAGTATATCAAATCAAATATCAAATCAATTTTACTCAAGTACAAGATCTGAGTACTTCTACTTTTACTCAAGTACAATATCTGAGTACTTCTACTTTTACTCAAGTACAATATCTGAGTACTTCTACTTTTACTCAAGTACAAGATCTGAGTACTTCTACTTTTTACTCAAGTACAATATCTGAGTACTTCTACTTTTACTCAAGTACAAGATCTGAGTACTTCTCCTTTTTACTCAAGTCCAAGATCTGAGTACTTCTGCTTTTACTCAAGATCTGAGTACTTCTACTTTTACTGAAGTACAAGGTCTGAGTACTTCTGCTTTTCACTCAAGTACAAGATCTGAGTACTTCTACTTTTACTCAAGTACAAGATCTGAGTACTTCTACTTTTACTGAAGTACAAGGTCTGAGTACTTCTGCTTTCACTCAAGTACAAGATCTGAGTACTTCTACTTTTACACAAGAACAAGATCTGAGTACTTCTACTTTTACTCAAGTACAATATCTGAGTACTTCTACTTTTACTCAAGTACAAGATCTGAGTACTTCTACTTTTACTCAAGTACAATATCTGAGTACTTCTACTTTTACTCAAGTACAATATCTGAGTACTTCTACTTTACTCAAGTACAAGATCTGAGTACTTCTACTTTTACTCAAGTACAAGATCTGAGTACTTCTCCTTTTACTCAAGTCCAAGATCTGAGTACTTCTACTTTTACTCAAGCACAAGATCTGAGTACTTCTGCTTTTACTCAAGATCTGAGTACTTCTACTTTTACTGAAGTACAAGGTCTGAGTACTTCTGCTTTCACTCAAGTACAAGATCTGAGTACTTCTACTTTTACTCAAGTACAAGATCTGAGTACTTCTACTTTTACTGAAGTACAAGGTCTGAGTACTTCTACTTTTACTCAAGTACAAGATCTGAGTACTTCTACTTTTACTGAAGTACAAGGTCTGAGTACTTCTACTTTTACACAAGAACAAGATCTGAGTACTTCTCCTTTTACTCAAGTCCAAGATCTGAGTACTTCTGCTTTTACTCAAGTACAAGATCTGAGTACTTCTACTTTTACTCAAGTACAAGATCTGAGTACTTCTACTTTTACTCAAGTAGAAGATCTGAGTACTTCTACTTTTACTCAAGTAGAAGATCTGAGTACTTCTACTTTCACTCAACTAATGTCATGTAAATGTAGCTTTTATGGTAAAATAGGAATTCAGGATAAAGGCGATACGATAAGATAAGATGAGGTGAGATGAGGTGAGGTGAGGTGAGGTAAGGTGAGGTGAGGTGAGGTGAGGTGAGGTGAGGTAAGGTGAGGTGAGGTGAGGTGAGGTGAGGTGTGAGGTGAGGTGAGGTGAGGTGAGGTGAGGTGAGGTGAGGTGAGATGAGGTGAGGTGAGGTGAGGTGAGGTGAGGTGAGGTGAGGTGAGGTGAGGTGAGGTGAGGTGAGGTGAGGTGAGGTGAGGTGAGGTGGTGAGGTGAGGTGAGGTGAGGTGAGGTGAGGTGAGGTGAGATGAGGTGAGGTGAGGTGAGGTGAGGTGAGGTGAGTGAGGTGAGTGAGGTGAGGTGAGGTGAGGTGAGGTGAGGTGAGTGAGATGAGGTGAGGTGAGGTGAGGTGAGGTGAGGTGAGGTGAGGTGAGGTGAGGTGAGGTGAGGTGAGGTGAGGTGAGGTGAGGTGAGGTGAGGTGAGGTGAGGTGAGGTGAGGTGAGGTGAGATGAGGTGAGGTGAGGTGAGGTGAGGTGAGGTGAGGTGGGTGAGGTGAGGTGAGGTGAGGTAAGGTAAGGTAAGGTGGTAAGGTAAGTAAGGTAAGGTAAGGTAAGGTAAGGTAAGATAAGATAAGATAAGATAAGATGTACTTTATTGATCCCAAACTGGGAAATGTTTGCGTTGCAGCAGAATAAAAAACGAGGCGTTGCACAGAAGTAGAAATGAACAATCCTCAAATGTAAACATCTCAGCATTAAAAGTAGATAATATACAACTTGACCGTGAGGTAAAAATGTATTATATAAATAATACCCGATTGAAGGATACATTTTCAGTTAACACAGATAATTCGATACGTGCATTTCTCTGTCTCCATGTGAAACCTGATGTGATGCATATTCCTTCTGCTTTGAACTCAATAAGCGCAAACAGGAGGGAACAGGATTCCTTATCTTACGCCACAGAACTCTTAAATAAGTCATTAAGAAACAGAGTGAGGTCGTTGAACATTTCCCGATGGATCCTTAATGGGAAGTTTGTGATCACGCTTCCGTGAACTTGTCCACACAAATTATGAACGCCTGCCACGGAAAAATAATGAAAAAGTGGGTTTTGCAATTAGACAAAATGAGAAAACGATGCGTATCGTCTTCATTCAAACTAATGAAAACGAGTAAATGAGGTCTATTTCTGCCGGCACACAGAATCACCGGATGCTTGTTGATAATCGCTCCTGGCTTCAGAGTGGGTTTCAATCCTCCGTGGCACCTTCAGGGAAACCGTGTAATTGGTTAGCTGGAGAGACTATTTGGCAAAGTGCACTTTCAGGGAGGAGAATGAATAGATGTTTCAAAGAGACAAGGATGTTATGCTATGCTTTGGTTTATGCTGTGACAGTGAGGTGGCAGTCGAATAGTGTTTTTGCTTAGCGAGGTTCCTCGTGGAGAGAAAGGGGGGGGGGAAGTACCTGGAAGTACAGTCATCTGCATCAAGTGAGGCAGACAGTAGTTTGAAACTAAAGAGCTCACCTTCCAGAAACCATAAAGGTCTGTACAAATCTTCTAGCAATCCAATTTAGCCAAAGTTGAGGCCAGGGAGAAGTGTCGAGCAATACCATTTCAAAGTTGGTAGGATCCATCCTCTGGGCTCTTGGAAGTCAATCCATCCAAAAAACATCTCCAAAAGTTGAGAGTATTTCAGTCTGAACCAATGTGATCACCCAACAAGACACGGGGCAACTGGCTCTTAACTGTGATTGGACCATATTTCCAGTGGCCATTAAGCCAGGGTTGCAGTCAAATGGTCTTTTTTTGCTCAGGAAGGATGCTGAAAAAGTGGAATGACTTCCATCAGACACTATTAATGTCTGTAACAACAGCTTATAGCAATCCATCTTCCAGAAGTTGGATGTTGGTAGGTCTTCTGGGGCTCCTGGAAGTCATCCGTCCAAGAATCATCTCCAAAGGTTGAGATATTTCAGTCTAGACCAATGTGGATCTCTGATCGACCACAAGAACAGGTACCTCGCTCTAGAGTCTGATCGAACAACGGCTCAAGATGTCCATTATGCGAGGGTTAGGATCCAATAGAGTGAAGTACCACAGTGGGCAGCCATGATAACAGCTGTTTCTCTAGACCAGTGCTTCTCAAAGTGTGGTCCGCGGACCACTGGTTGATCCGTGACTGCCCCCTGGTGGTCCGTGAGTATATTGGTAACATTTCACATTGAAAGAAATACATTTATTTAAGTTTTGTTCACTCTCGCGGGAATATCTCCGCATGGAACGAGCTTAAGTTTCACTTTCGATTGCATGAAATAGCCCAGATAACACCTTCATCACACATGTTGCCACTTGTTTGTACCATTTTCAGGCGATTTGTAAAAAAATATTTTTGGATATTTTCTGGAGTTAGGTGGTCCACGAGTGTTTTTTATTGGTTAGGTGGTCCTTGGTATGACAAAGTTTGAGAAAACACTGGTCTAGACCAGGGGTTTTCAAAGTGTGGGGAAGGTGAGCCTCCCTCAGAGCACATAAGAACAGCCGCGCCCCCCCCCTTCCAATTAGTATTGCTATTAATATTATTATTGTTGTTGTTGTTGTTGCTATAATGCAGGGGCATTCAATTGCATTTCAAAGAGGTCCAGTAAGAGAACATGTCGCTGTCTACCTTCCTCCGCCATTTGAAATGACTTCGACTGCTTCTCTCCTCTCGTCTCGCCTCTGTGTTGAATCTCTCGCGCTGACTCACTCACTGCCACCGCTTTGATTGGCTGAGTAGCGTCACCTTTTTATCTTTATGTTTTAAACATTTAAAAAAAAACATTTTTAACATTTCAACATCGTGGATAAATCCTTATACGCTCCCGGCAACAGACTGAACGACAACTTTGCCTCCTCATTACACTCACCCTACTTTAGTGGGAGCAATGCGTCTGCGTCTTTGATGCGGGGTGCAGCCTCGACCCGTACTTGCTTTTGATCAAAGTAAGAATTATTCAAATTAAAATAAATCCGCGCGCCTCACACTTTGAAAACCGCTGCTCTAGATCAGTGTTTCTCAAACTTTTTTCATACCAAGGACCACTTAACCAATAAAAAAACACTCGTGGACCACCTAACTCCACAAATATCCAAAAACACATCGTTGTTACAAATCGCCTGAAAATGGTACAAACAAGTGGCCACATGTGTGATGAAGGTGTTGATCTGAAACTTAAGCTCGCTCCATTGCAGAGATATTCCCGCGACAGTGCGGATAACTTAAATAAATTAATTAATTTCAAATGTGAAATGTTACCAATATACTCACGGACCACTAGGGGGCGCTCACGGACCACACTTTGAGAAGCACTGCTCTAGATGATAGGAAAGGATCTGAATTACTTCCTTTATAGCCTCCTTAGCTAAGGATACACTGGACCATGAGAAAATGGTGACCTTGCATCGGTGACATCGGGCGTTCAACGGAACCGATCGTGGCCGACAAAT
>JAMFTG010000067.1:427500-457974 GCA_023974075.1 Chaenocephalus aceratus | reverse complement strand
GATTCCTGTGCTTCAGTACAAGTTTAAGTACTCAGATCTTGTACTTGAGTACAAATAGAAGTACTCGATCCTGTACTTGAGTAAAGTAGAAGTACTCAGATCTGTTTTTGAGTAAAAGTAGAAGTACTCAATCTTTTACTTGAGTAATAAAAGTAGAAGTACTCAGATCCTGTACTTGAGTAAAAGTAGAAGTACTCAGATCTTGTTTTTGAGTAAAAGTAGAAGTACTCAAATATTGTACTTGCGTAAAAGTAGAAGTACTCAGATGTTGAACTTGAGTAAACAGTAGAAGTACTCAGATCCTGTGCTTCAGTACAAGTTTAAGTACTCAGCAGATATTGTACTTGAGTACAAATAGAAGTACCAGATCCTGTACTTGAGTAAAAGTATAAGTACTCAAATCTTGTACTTGAGTAAAAGTAGAAGTACTCAGATCCTCTACTTGAGTAAATGTAGAAGTACTCAGATCTTGTTCTTGAGTAAAAGGAGTACTCAGATCTTGTACTTGAGTCAATGTAGAGTACTCAGGTATACTGAGTAAAAGAGAAGTACTCAGATCTTGTAGTTGAGTAAAAGTAGAATTACTCAGATCTTGTACTTGAGTAAAAGTATAGAAGTACTCACCATATGTACTTGAGTAGTGTAAGTAGAAGTACTCAGTCTGTACTTGAGTAAAAAGTAGAAGTACTCATAGATTGTACTTGAGTAAAAGTAGAAGTACTCATATATTGTACTTGAGTAAAAGTAGAAGTACTCAGATCTTTGTACTTGAGTAAAAGTAGAAGTACTCAAATAGTGTCCTTGAGTAAAAGTAGAATACTCAGATCTTCTACTTGAGTAAGAGTAGAAGTACTCAGATATTGTACTTGAGTAAAAGTGAGAAGTACTCAGATCTTGTACTTGAGTAAAAGTAGAAGTACTCTGATCTTGTACTTGAGTAAAGTAGAAGTACTCAGATATTGTACTTGAGTCAAAGTAGATGTACTCAGGTATTGTACTTGATTAAATGTAGAAGTACTCAGTCCTGTACTTGAGTAAAAGTAGAAGTACTCAAATCTTGTACTTGAGTAAAAGTAGAAGTACTCAAATATTGTACTTGAGTAAAAGTAGAATACTCAGATATTCTACTTGAGTAAGAGTAGAGTACTCAGATCCTCTACTTGAGTAAAAGTACTAGTACTCAAATCTTGTACTCGAGTAAAAGTAGAAGTACTCAGATCTTGTTCTGAGTACAAATAGAAGTACTCTGATCTTGTACTTGAGTAAAAGTAGAAGTACTCTGATCTGTACTTGAGTAAAAGTAGAAGTACTCAGGTCTTGTACTTGAGTAAAAGTAGAAGTACTCAAATCTTGTTCTTGAGTAAAAGGAGAAGTACTCAGATCTTGTACTTGAGTCAAAGGAGAAGTACTCAGATCTTGTACTTGAGTCAAAGTAGAAGTACTCAGGTCTTGTACTTGAGTAAAAGTAGAAGTACTCAGATCCTGTACTTGAGTGAAAGTAGAAGTACTCAGATCCTGTACTTGAGTAAAAGTAGAAGTACTCAAATATTGTACTTGAGTAAAAGTAGAAGTACTCAAATATTGTCCTTGCGTAAAAGTAGAATACTCAGATCTTCTACTTGAGTAAAAGTAGAAGTACTCAGATCCTGTACTTGAGTAAAAGTAGAAGTACTCAGATCTTGTTTTTGAGTAAAAGTAGAAGTACTCAAATCTTGTACTTGAGTAAAAGTAGAAGTACTCAGATCCTGTACTTGAGTAAAAGTAGAAGTACTCAGATCTTGTTTTTGAGTAAAAGTAGAAGTACTCAAATATTGTACTTGAGTAAAAGTAGAAGTACTCAGATGTTGAACTTGAGTAAAAGTAGAAGTACTCAGATCCTGTGCTTCAGTACAAGTTTAAGTACTCAGATATTGTACTTGAGTACAATAGAAGTACTCAGATCCTGTACTTGAGTAAAAGTATAAGTACTCAAATATTGTACTTGAGTAAAAGTAGAAGTACTCAGATCCTCTACTTGAGTAAAAGTAGAAGTTACTCAGATCTTGTTCTTGAGTAAAAGGAGAAGTACTCAGATCTTGTACTTGAGTCAATGTAGAAGTACTCAGGTATTGTACTTGAGTAAAAGTAGAAGTACTCAGATCTTGTAGTTGAGTAAAAGTAGAAGTACTCAGATCTTGTACTTGAGTAAAAGTAGAAGTACTCACAATATTGTACTTGAGTAAAAGTAGAAGTACTCAGATCCTGTACTTGAGTAAAGTAGAAGTACTCAGATATTGTACTTGAGTAAAAGTAGAAGTACTCATATATTGTACTTGAGTAAAAGTAGAAGTACTCAGATCTTGTACTTGAGTAAAAGTAGAAGTACTCAAATATTGTCCTTGAGTAAAAGTAGAATACTCAGATCTCTACTTGAGTAAGAGTAGAAGTACTCAGATATTGTACTTGAGTCAAAGTAGAAGTACTCAGATCCTGTACTTGAGTAAAAGTAGAAGTACTTCAGATATTGTACTTGAGTCAAAGTAGATGTACTCAGGTATTGTACTTGATTAAATGTAGAAGTACTCAGATCCTGTACTTGAGTAAAAGTAGAAGTACTCAAATCTTGTACTTGAGTAAAAGTAGAAGTACTCAAATATTGTACTTGAGTAAAAGTAGAATACTCAGATATTCTACTTGAGTAAGAGTAGAAGTACTCAGATCCTCTACTTGAGTAAAAGTACTAGTACTCAAATCTTGTACTCGAGTAAAAGTAGAAGTACTCAGATCTTGTTCTTGAGTACAAATAGAAGTACTCTGATCTTGTACTTGAGTAAAAGTAGAAGTACTCTGATCTTGTACTTGAGTAAAAGTAGAAGTACTCAGGTCTTGTACTTGAGTAAAAGTAGAAGTACTCAAATCTTGTTCTTGAGTAAAGGAGAAGTACTCAGATCTTGTACTTGAGTCAAGGAGAAGTACTCAGATCTTGTACTTGAGTCAAAGTAGAAGTACTCAGGTCTTGTACTTGAGTAAAAGTAGAAGTACTCAGATCCTGTACTTGAGTGAAAGTAGAAGTACTCAGATCTTGTTTTTGAGTAAAAGTAGAAGTACTCAAATCTTGTACTTGAGTAAAAGTAGAAGTACTCAGATCCTGTACTTGAGTAAAAGTAGAAGTACTCAGATCTTGTTTTTGAGTAAAAGTAGAAGTACTCAAATATTGTACTTGAGTAAAAGTAGAAGTACTCAGATGTTGACTTGAGTAAAGTAGAAGTACTCAGATCCTGTGCTTCAGTACAAGTTTAAGTACTCAGATATTGTACTTGAGTACAAATAGAAGTACTCAGATCCTGTACTTGAGTAAAAGTATAAGTACTCAAATATTGTACTTGAGTAAAAGTAGAGAGTACTCAGATCCTCTACTTGAGTAAAAGTAGAAGTACTCAGATCTTGTTCTTGAGTAAAAGGAGAAGTACTCAGATCTTGTACTTGAGTCAATGTAGAAGTACTCAGGTATTGTACTTGAGTAAAAGTAGAAGTACTCAGATCTTGTAGTTGAGTAAAAGTAGAAGTACTCAGATCTTGTACTTGAGTAAAGTAGAAGTACTCACATATTGTACTTGAGTAAAAGTAGAAGTACTCAGATCCTGTACTTGAGTAAAAGTAGAAGTACTCAGATATGTACTTGAGTAAAGTAGAAGTACTCATATATTGTACTGAGTAAAAGTAGAAGTACTCAGATCTTGTACTTGAGTAAAAGTAGAAGTACTCAAATATTGTACTTGAGTAAAGTAGAATACTCAGATCTTCTACTTGAGTAAGAGTAGAAGTACTCAGATATTGTACTTGAGTAAAAGTAGAAAGTACTCAGATCCTGTACTTGAGTAAAAGTAGAAATACTCAAATATTGTACTTGAGTAAAGTAGAAGTACTCAGATATTGTACTTGAGTAAAAGTAGAAGTACTCATATATTGTACTTGAGTAAAAGTAGAAGTACTCAGATCTTGTACTTGAGTAAAAGTAGAAGTACTCAAATATTGTCCTTGAGTAAAAGTAGAATACTCAGATCTTCTACTTGAGTAAGAGTAGAAGTACTCAGATATTGTACTTGAGTAAAAGTAGAAGTACTCAGATCCTGTACTTGAGTAAAAGTAGAAATACTCAAATATTGTACTTGAGTAAAAGTAGAAGTACTCAGATATTGTACTTGAGTCAAAGTAGAAGTACTCAGATCCTGTACTTGAGTAAAAGTAGAAGTACTCAGATATTGTACTTGAGTCAAAGTAGATGTACTCAGGTATTGTACTTGATTAAATGTAGAAGTACTCAGATCCTGTACTTGAGTAAAAGTAGAAGTACTCAAATCTTGTACTTGAGTAAAGTAGAAGTACTCAAATATTGTACTTGAGTAAAAGTAGAATACTCAGATATTCTACTTGAGTAAGAGTAGAAGTACTCAGATCCTCTACTTGAGTAAAATTACTAGTACTCAAATCTTGTACTCGAGTAAAAGTAGAAGTACTCAGATCTTGTTCTTGAGTACAAATAGAAGTACTCTGATCTTGTACTTGAGTAAAAGTAGAAGTACTCTGATCTTGTACTTGAGTAAAAGTAGAAGTACTCAGGTCTTGTACTTGAGTAAAGTAGAAGTACTCAAATCTTGTTCTTGAGTAAAAGGAGAAGTACTCAGATCTTGTACTTGAGTCAAAGGAGAAGTACTCAGATCTTGTACTTGAGTCAAAGTAGAAGTACTCAGGTCTTGTACTTGAGTAAAAGTAGAAGTACTCAGATCCTGTACTTGAGTGAAAGTAGAATTACTCAGATCCTGTACTTGAGTAAAAGTAGAAGTACTCAAATATTGTACTTGAGTAAAAGTAGAAGTACTCAAATATTGTCCTTGAGTAAAGTAGAATACTCAGATCTTCTACTTGAGTAAAAGTAGAAGTACTCAGATCCTGTACTTGAGTAAAAGTAGAAAGTACTCAGATCTTGTTTTTGAGTAAAAGTAGAAGTACTCAAATCTTGTACTTGAGTAAAGTAGAAGTACTCAGATCCTGTACTTGAGTAAAAGTAGAAGTACTCAGATCTTGTTTTTGAGTAAAAGGAGAAGTACTCAGATCTTGTACTTGAGGTCAATGTAGAAGTACTCAGGTATTGTACTTGAGTAAAAGTAGAAGTACTCAGATCTTGTAGTTGAGTAAAAGTAGAAGTACTCAGATCTTGTACTTGAGTAAAGTAGAAGTACTCACATATTGTACTTGAGTAAAAGTAGAAGTACTCAGATCCTGTACTTGAGTAAAAGTAGAAGTACTCAGATATTGTACTTGAGTAAAAGTAGAAGTACTCATATATTGTACTTGAGTAAAAGTAGAAGTACTCAGATCTTGTACTTGAGTAAAAGTAGAAGTACTCAAATATTGTCCTTGAGTAAAAGTAGAATACTCAGATCTTCTACTTGAGTAAGAGTAGAAGTACTCAGATATTGTACTTGAGTAAAAGTAGAAGTACTCAGATCCTGTACTTGAGTAAAAGTAGAAATACTCAAATATTGTACTTGAGTAAAAGTAGAAGTACTCAGATATTGTACTTGAGTCAAAGTAGAAGTACTCAGATCCTGTACTTGAGTAAAAGTAGAAGTACTCAGATATTGTACTTGAGTAAAAGTAGAAGTACTCATATATTGTACTTGAGTAAAGTAGAAGTACTCAGATCTTGTACTTGAGTAAAAGTAGAAGTACTCAAATATGTCCTTGAGTAAAAGTAGAATACTCAGATCTTCTACTTGAGTAAAAGTAGAATACTCAGATATTCTACTTGAGTAAGAGTAGAAGTACTCAGATCCTCTACTTGAGTAAAAGTACTAGTACTCAAATCTTGTACTCGAGTAAAAGTAGAAGTACTCAGATCTTGTTCTTGAGTACAAATAGAAGTACTCTGATCTTGTACTTGAGTAAAAGTAGAAGTACTCTGATCTTGTACTTGAGTAAAAGTAGAAGTACTCAGGTCTTGTACTTGAGTAAAAGTAGAAGTACTCAGATCTTGTTTTTGAGTAAAAGGAGAAGTACTCAATCTTGTACTTGAGTCAATGTAGAAGTACTCAGGTATTGTACTTGAGTAAAAGTAGAAGTACTCAGATCTTGTAGTTGAGTAAAAGTAGAAGTACTCAGATCTTGTACTTGAGTAAAGTAGAAGTACTCACATATTGTACTTGAGTAAAAGTAGAAGTACTCAGATCCTGTACTTGAGTAAAAGTAGAAGTACTCAGATATTGTACTTGAGTAAAAGTAGAAGTACTCATATATTGTACTTGAGTAAAAGTAGAAGTACTCAGATCTTGTACTTGAGTAAAAGTAGAAGTACTCAAATATTGTCCTTGAGTAAAAGTAGAATACTCAGATCTTCTACTTGAGTAAGAGTAGAAGTACTCAGATATTGTACTTGAGTAAAAGTAGAAGTACTCAGATCCTGTACTTGAGTAAAAGTAGAAATACTCAAATATTGTACTTGAGTAAAAGTAGAAGTACTCAGATATTGTACTTGAGTCAAAGTAGAAGTACTCAGATCCTGTACTTGAGTAAAAGTAGAAGTACTCAGATATTGTACTTGAGTCAAAGTAGATGTACTCAGGTATTGTACTTGAATAAATGTAGAAGTACTCAGATCCTGTACTTGAGTAAAAGTAGAAGTACTCAGATCTTGTACTTGAGTAAAAGTAGAAGTACTCAAATATTGTCCTTGAGTAAAAGTAGAATACTCAGATCTTCTACTTGAGTAAGAGTAGAAGTACTCAGATATTGTACTTGAGTAAAAGTAGAAGTACTCAGATCCTGTACTTGAGTAAAAGTAGAAATACTCAAATATTGTACTTGAGTAAAAGTAGAAGTACTCAGATATTGTACTTGAGTCAAAGTAGAAGTACTCAGATCCTGTACTTGAGTAAAAGTAGAAGTACTCAGATATTGTACTTGAGTCAAGTAGATGTACTCAGGTATTGTACTTGATTAAATGTAGAAGTACTCAGATCCTGTACTTGAGTAAAAGTAGAAGTACTCAAATCTTGTACTTGAGTAAAAGTAGAAGTACTCAAATATTGTACTTGAGTAAAAGTAGAATACTCAGATATTCTACTTGAGTAAGAGTAGAAGTACTCAGATCCTCTACTTGAGTAAAATTACTAGTACTCAAATCTTGTACTCGAGTAAAAGTAGAAGTACTCAGATCTTGTTCTTGAGTACAAATAGAAGTACTCTGATCTTGTACTTGAGTAAAAGTAGAAGTACTCTGATCTTGTACTTGAGTAAAAGTAGAAGTACTCAGGTCTTGTACTTGAGTAAAAGTAGAAGTACTCAAATCTTGTTCTTGAGTAAAAGGAGAAGTACTCAGATCTTGTACTTGAGTCAAAGGAGAAGTACTCAGATCTTGTACTTGAGTCAAAGTAGAAGTACTCAGGTCTTGTACTTGAGTAAAAGTAGAAGTACTCAGATCCTGTACTTGAGTGAAAGTAGAATTACTCAGATCCTGTACTTGAGTAAAAGTAGAAGTACTCAAATATTGTACTTGAGTAAAAGTAGAAGTACTCAAATATTGTCCTTGAGTAAAAGTAGAATACTCAGATCTTCTACTTGAGTAAAAGTAGAAGTACTCAGATCCTGTACTTGAGTAAAAGTAGAAGTACTCAGATCTTGTTTTTGAGTAAAAGTAGAAGTACTCAAATCTTGTACTTGAGTAAAAGTAGAAGTACTCAGATCCTGTACTTGAGTAAAAGTAGAAGTACTCAGATCTTGTTTTTGAGTAAAAGGAGAAGTACTCAGATCTTGTACTTGAGTCAATGTAGAAGTACTCAGGTATTGTACTTGAGTAAAAGTAGAAGTACTCAGATCTTGTAGTTGAGTAAAAGTAGAAGTACTCAGATCTTGTACTTGAGTAAAGTAGAAGTACTCACATATTGTACTTGAGTAAAAGTAGAAGTACTCAGATCCTGTACTTGAGTAAAAGTAGAAGTACTCAGATATTGTACTTGAGTAAAAGTAGAAGTACTCATATATTGTACTTGAGTAAAAGTAGAAGTACTCAGATCTTGTACTTGAGTAAAAGTAGAAGTACTCAAATATTGTCCTTGAGTAAAAGTAGAATACTCAGATCTTCTACTTGAGTAAGAGTAGAAGTACTCAGATATTGTACTTGAGTAAAGTAGAAGTACTCAGATCCTGTACTTGAGTAAAAGTAGAAATACTCAAATATTGTACTTGAGTAAAAGTAGAAGTACTCAGATATTGTACTTGAGTCAAAGTAGAAGTACTCAGATCCTGTACTTGAGTAAAAGTAGAAGTACTCAGATATTGTACTTGAGTAAAAGTAGAAGTACTCATATATTGTACTTGAGTAAAAGTAGAAGTACTCAGATCTTGTACTTGAGTAAAAGTAGAAGTACTCAAATATTGTCCTTGAGTAAAAGTAGAATACTCAGATCTTCTACTTGAGTAAAAGTAGAATACTCAGATATTCTACTTGAGTAAGAGTAGAAGTACTCAGATCCTCTACTTGAGTAAAAGTACTAGTACTCAAATCTTGTACTCGAGTAAAAGTAGAAGTACTCAGATCTTGTTCTTGAGTACAAATAGAAGTACTCTGATCTTGTACTTGAGTAAAAGTAGAAGTACTCTGATCTTGTACTTGAGTAAAAGTAGAAGTACTCAGGTCTTGTACTTGAGTAAAAGTAGAAGTACTCAGATCTTGTTTTTGAGTAAAAGGAGAAGTACTCAGATCTTGTACTTGAGTCAATGTAGAAGTACTCAGGTATTGTACTTGAGTAAAAGTAGAAGTACTCAGATCTTGTAGTTGAGTAAAAGTAGAAGTACTCAGATCTTGTACTTGAGTAAAGTAGAAGTACTCACATATTGTACTTGAGTAAAAGTAGAAGTACTCAGATCCTGTACTTGAGTAAAAGTAGAAGTACTCAGATATTGTACTTGAGTAAAAGTAGAAGTACTCATATATTGTACTTGAGTAAAAGTAGAAGTACTCAGATCTTGTACTTGAGTAAAAGTAGAAGTACTCAAATATTGTCCTTGAGTAAAAGTAGAATACTCAGATCTTCTACTTGAGTAAGAGTAGAAGTACTCAGATATTGTACTTGAGTAAAAGTAGAAGTACTCAGATCCTGTACTTGAGTAAAAGTAGAAATACTCAAATATTGTACTTGAGTAAAAGTAGAAGTACTCAGATATTGTACTTGAGTCAAAGTAGAAGTACTCAGATCCTGTACTTGAGTAAAAGTAGAAGTACTCAGATATTGTACTTGAGTCAAAGTAGATGTACTCAGGTATTGTACTTGAATAAATGTAGAAGTACTCAGATCCTGTACTTGAGTAAAAGTAGAAGTACTCAAATCTTGTACTTGAGTAAAAGTAGAAGTACTCAAATATTGTACTTGAGTAAAAGTAGAATACTCAGATATTCTACTTGAGTAAGAGTAGAAGTACTCAGATCCTCTACTTGAGTAAAAGTACTAGTACTCAAATCTTGTACTCGAGTAAAAGTAGAAGTACTCAGATCTTGTTCTTGAGTACAAATAGAAGTACTCTGATCTTGTACTTGAGTAAAAGTAGAAGTACTCTGATCTTGTACTTGAGTAAAAGTAGAAGTACTCAGGTCTTGTACTTGAGTAAAAGTAGAAGTACTCAAATCTTGTTCTTGAGTAAAAGGAGAAGTACTCAGATCTTGTACTTGAGTCAAAGGAGAAGTACTCAGATCTTGTACTTGAGTCAAAGTAGAAGTACTCAGGTCTTGTACTTGAGTAAAAGTAGAAGTACTCAGATCCTGTACTTGAGTGAAAGTAGAAGTACTCAGATCTTGTTTTTGAGTAAAAGTAGAAGTACTCAAATCTTGTACTTGAGTAAAAGTAGAAGTACTCAGATCCTGTACTTGAGTAAAAGTAGAAGTACTCAGATCTTGTTTTTGAGTAAAAGTAGAAGTACTCAAATATTGTACTTGAGTAAAAGTAGAAGTACTCAGATGTTGAACTTGAGTAAAAGTAGAAGTACTCAGATCCTGTGCTTCAGTACAAGTTTAAGTACTCAGATATTGTACTTGAGTACAAATAGAAGTACTCAGATCCTGTACTTGAGTAAAAGTATAAGTACTCAAATATTGTACTTGAGTAAAAGTAGAAGTACTCAGATCCTCTACTTGAGTAAAAGTAGAAGTACTCAGATCTTGTTCTTGAGTAAAAGGAGAAGTACTCAGATCTTGTACTTGAGTCAATGTAGAAGTACTCAGGTATTGTACTTGAGTAAAAGTAGAAGTACTCAGATCTTGTAGTTGAGTAAAAGTAGAAGTACTCAGATCTTGTACTTGAGTAAAGTAGAAGTACTCACATATTGTACTTGAGTAAAAGTAGAAGTACTCAGATCCTGTACTTGAGTAAAAGTAGAAGTACTCAGATATTGTACTTGAGTAAAAGTAGAAGTACTCATATATTGTACTTGAGTAAAAGTAGAAGTACTCAGATCTTGTACTTGAGTAAAAGTAGAAGTACTCAAATATTGTCCTTGAGTAAAAGTAGAATACTCAGATCTTCTACTTGAGTAAGAGTAGAAGTACTCAGATATTGTACTTGAGTAAAAGTAGAAGTACTCAGATCCTGTACTTGAGTAAAAGTAGAAATACTCAAATATTGTACTTGAGTAAAAGTAGAAGTACTCAGGTCTTGTACTTGAGTAAAAGTAGAAGTACTCAAATCTTGTTCTTGAGTAAAAGGAGAAGTACTCAGATCTTGTACTTGAGTCAAAGGAGAAGTACTCAGATCTTGTACTTGAGTCAAAGTAGAAGTACTCAGGTCTTGTACTTGAGTAAAAGTAGAAGTACTCAGATCCTGTACTTGAGTGAAAGTAGAAGTACTCAGATCTTGTTTTTGAGTAAAAGTAGAAGTACTCAAATCTTGTACTTGAGTAAAAGTAGAAGTACTCAGATCCTGTACTTGAGTAAAAGTAGAAGTACTCAGATCTTGTTTTTGAGTAAAAGTAGAAGTACTCAAATATTGTACTTGAGTAAAAGTAGAAGTACTCAGATGTTGAACTTGAGTAAAAGTAGAAGTACTCAGATCCTGTGCTTCAGTACAAGTTTAAGTACTCAGATATTGTACTTGAGTACAAATAGAAGTACTCAGATCCTGTACTTGAGTAAAAGTATAAGTACTCAAATATTGTACTTGAGTAAAAGTAGAAGTACTCAGATCCTCTACTTGAGTAAAAGTAGAAGTACTCAGATCTTGTTCTTGAGTAAAAGGAGAAGTACTCAGATCTTGTACTTGAGTCAATGTAGAAGTACTCAGGTATTGTACTTGAGTAAAAGTAGAAGTACTCAGATCTTGTAGTTGAGTAAAAGTAGAAGTACTCAGATCTTGTACTTGAGTAAAGTAGAAGTACTCACATATTGTACTTGAGTAAAAGTAGAAGTACTCAGATCCTGTACTTGAGTAAAAGTAGAAGTACTCAGATATTGTACTTGAGTAAAAGTAGAAGTACTCATATATTGTACTTGAGTAAAAGTAGAAGTACTCAGATCTTGTACTTGAGTAAAAGTAGAAGTACTCAAATATTGTCCTTGAGTAAAAGTAGAATACTCAGATCTTCTACTTGAGTAAGAGTAGAAGTACTCAGATATTGTACTTGAGTAAAAGTAGAAGTACTCAGATCCTGTACTTGAGTAAAAGTAGAAATACTCAAATATTGTACTTGAGTAAAAGTAGAAGTACTCAGATATTGTACTTGAGTCAAAGTAGAAGTACTCAGATCCTGTACTTGAGTAAAAGTAGAAGTACTCAGATATTGTACTTGAGTAAAAGTAGAAGTACTCATATATTGTACTTGAGTAAAAGTAGAAGTACTCAGATCTTGTACTTGAGTAAAAGTAGAAGTACTCAAATATTGTCCTTGAGTAAAAGTAGAATACTCAGATCTTCTACTTGAGTAAGAGTAGAAGTACTCAGATATTGTACTTGAGTAAAAGTAGAAGTACTCAGATCCTGTACTTGAGTAAAAGTAGAAATACTCAAATATTGTACTTGAGTAAAAGTAGAAGTACTCAGATATTGTACTTGAGTCAAAGTAGAAGTACTCAGATCCTGTACTTGAGTAAAAGTAGAAGTACTCAGATATTGTACTTGAGTCAAAGTAGATGTACTCAGGTATTGTACTTGATTAAATGTAGAAGTACTCAGATCCTGTACTTGAGTAAAAGTAGAAGTACTCAAATCTTGTACTTGAGTAAAAGTAGAAGTACTCAAATATTGTACTTGAGTAAAGTAGAATACTCAGATATTCTACTTGAGTAAGAGTAGAAGTACTCAGATCCTCTACTTGAGTAAAATTACTAGTACTCAAATCTTGTACTCGAGTAAAAGTAGAAGTACTCAGATCTTGTTCTTGAGTACAAATAGAAGTACTCTGATCTTGTACTTGAGTAAAAGTAGAAGTACTCTGATCTTGTACTTGAGTAAAAGTAGAAGTACTCAGGTCTTGTACTTGAGTAAAAGTAGAAGTACTCAAATCTTGTTCTTGAGTAAAAGGAGAAGTACTCAGATCTTGTACTTGAGTCAAAGGAGAAGTACTCAGATCTTGTACTTGAGTCAAAGTAGAAGTACTCAGGTCTTGTACTTGAGTAAAAGTAGAAGTACTCAGATCCTGTACTTGAGTGAAAGTAGAATTACTCAGATCCTGTACTTGAGTAAAAGTAGAAGTACTCAAATATTGTACTTGAGTAAAAGTAGAAGTACTCAAATATTGTCCTTGAGTAAAAGTAGAATACTCAGATCTTCTACTTGAGTAAAAGTAGAAGTACTCAGATCCTGTACTTGAGTAAAAGTAGAAGTACTCAGATCTTGTTTTTGAGTAAAAGTAGAAGTACTCAAATCTTGTACTTGAGTAAAAGTAGAAGTACTCAGATCCTGTACTTGAGTAAAAGTAGAAGTACTCAGATCTTGTTTTTGAGTAAAAGTAGAAGTACTCAAATATTGTACTTGAGTAAAAGTAGAAGTACTCAGATGTTGAACTTGAGTAAAAGTAGAAGTACTCAGATCCTGTGCTTCAGTACAAGTTTAAGTACTCAGATCCTGTACTTGAGTAAAAGTAGAAGTACTCAGATCTTGTTTTTGAGTAAAAGTAGAAGTACTCAAATCTTGTACTTGAGTAAAAGTAGAAGTACTCAGATCCTGTACTTGAGTAAAAGTAGAAGTACTCAGATCTTGTTTTTGAGTAAAAGTAGAAGTACTCAAATATTGTACTTGAGTAAAAGTAGAAGTACTCAGATGTTGAACTTGAGTAAAAGTAGAAGTACTCAGATCCTGTGCTTCAGTACAAGTTTAAGTACTCAGATATTGTACTTGAGTACAAATAGAAGTACTCAGATCCTGTACTTGAGTAAAAGTACAAGTACTCAAATATTGTACTTGAGTAAAAGTAGAAGTACTCAGATCCTCTACTTGAGTAAAAGTAGAAGTACTCAGATCTTGTTCTTGAGTAAAAGGAGAAGTACTCAGATCTTGTACTTGAGTCAATGTAGAAGTACTCAGGTATTGTACTTGAGTAAAAGTAGAAGTACTCAGATCTTGTAGTTGAGTAAAAGTAGAAGTACTCAGATCTTGTACTTGAGTAAAGTAGAAGTACTCACATATTGTACTTGAGTAAAAGTAGAAGTACTCAGATCCTGTACTTGAGTAAAAGTAGAAGTACTCAGATATTGTACTTGAGTAAAGGTAGAAGTACTCATATATTGTACTTGAGTAAAAGTAGAAGTACTCAGATCTTGTACTTGAGTAAAAGTAGAAGTACTCAAATCTTGTACTTGAGTAAAAGTAGAAGTACTCAGATCCTGTACTTGAGTAAAAGTAGAAGTACTCAGATCTTGTACTTGAGTAAAAGTAGAAGTACTCAAATATTGTCCTTGAGTAAAAGTAGAATACTCAGATCTTCTACTTGAGTAAGAGTAGAAGTACTCAGATATTGTACTTGAGTAAAAGTAGAAGTACTCAGATCCTGTACTTGAGTAAAAGTAGAAGTACTCAAATATTGTACTTGAGTAAGAGTAGAAGTACTCAGATATTGTACTTGAGTAAAAGTAGAAGTACTCAGATCCTGTACTTGAGTAAAAGTAGAAGTACTCAAATATTGTACTTGAGTAAAAGTAGAAGTACTCTGATCTTGTACTTGAGTAAAAGTAGAAGTACTCAAATATTGTACTTGAGTAAAAGTAGAATACTCAGATATTCTACTTGAGTAAGAGTAGAAGTACTCAGATCCTCTACTTGAGTAAAAGTACAAGTACTCAAATCTTGTACTCGAGTAAAAGTAGAAGTACTCAGATCTTGTTCTTGAGTACAAATAGAAGTACTCTGATCTTGTACTTGAGTAAAAGTAGAAGTACTCTGATCTTGTACTTGAGTAAAAGTAGAAGTACTCAGGTCTTGTACTTGAGTAAAAGTAGAAGTACTCAGATCCTGTACTTGAGTGAAAGTAGAAGTACTCAGATCCTGTACTTGAGTAAAAGTAGAAGTACTCAAATATTGTACTTGAGTAAAAGTAGAAGTACTCAAATATTGTCCTTGAGTAAAAGTAGAATACTCAGATCTTCTACTTGAGTAAAAGTAGAAGTACTCAGATCCTGTACTTGAGTAAAAGTAGAAGTACTCAGATCCTGTACTTGAGTAAAAGTAGAAGTAGTCAGATCTTGTACTTGAGTAAAAGTAGAAGTATTCAGATCTTGTACTTGAGTAAAAGTAGAAGTACTAAAATCTTGTACTTGAGTAAAAGTAGAAGTACTCAAATATTGTACTTGAGTAAAAGTAGAAGTACTCAAATCTTGTACTTGAGTAAGAGTAGAAGTACTCAGATTCTGTACTTGAGTAAAAGTAGAAGTACTCAGATCCTGTACTTGAGTAAAAGTAGAAGTACTCAGATCCTGTACTTGAGTAAAAGTAGAAGTACTCAAATCTTGTACTCGAGTAAAAGTAGAAGTACTCAGATCTTGTTTTTGAGTAAAAGTAGAAGTACTCAGATCTTGTTCTTGAATAAAAGTAGAAGTACTCAAATATTGTACTTGAGTAAAAGTAGAAGTACTCAGATCCTGTGCTTCAGTACAAGTTTAAGTACTCAGATCTTGTACTTGAGTACAAATAGAAGTACTCAGATCTTGTACTTGAGTAAAAGTAGAAGTACTCAGATCTTGTACTTGAGTAAAAGTAGAAGTACTCAGTCAGATATTGTACTTGAGTAGAAGTAGAAGTACTCAAATATTGTACTCCAGTAAAAGTAGAAGTACTCAGATCTTGTACTTGAGTAAAAGTAGAATACTCAGATATTGTACTTGAGTAAAGGTAGAAGTACTCAAATCTTGTACTTGAGTAAAAGTAGAATACTCAGATCTTGTACTTGAGTAAAAGTAGAAGTAACCAGATATTGTACTTGAGTAAAAGTAGAAGTACTCAGATCCTGAACTTGAGTAAAAGTAGAAGTACTCAAATCTTGTACTTGAGTAAAAGTAGAAGTAGTAAAAGTAGAAGTACTCAGATCTTGTACTTGAGTAAAAGTAGAAGTACTAAAATCTTGTACTTGAGTAAAAGTAGAAGTACTCAAATATTGTACTTGAGTAAAAGTAGAAGTACTCAGATCCTGTACTTGAGTAAAAGTAGAAGTACTCAAATCCTGTACTTGAGTAAAAGTAGAAGTACTCAGATCCTGTACTTGAGTAAAAGTAGAAGTACTCAAATCTTGTACTCGAGTAAAAGTAGAAGTACTCAGATCTTGTTTTTGAGTAAAAGTAGAAGTACTCAGATCTTGTTCTTGAATAAAAGTAGAAGTACTCAAATATTGTACTTGAGTAAAAGTAGAAGTACTCAGATCCTGTGCTTCAGTACAAGTTTAAGTACTCAGATCTTGTACTTGAGTACAAATAGAAGTACTCAGATCTTGTACTTGAGTAAAAGTAGAAGTACTCAGATCTTGTACTTGAGTAAAAGTAGAAGTACTCAGTCAGATATTGTACTTGAGTAGAAGTAGAAGTACTCAAATATTGTACTCCAGTAAAAGTAGAAGTACTCAGATCTTGTACTTGAGTAAAAGTAGAATACTCAGATATTGTACTTGAGTAAAGGTAGAAGTACTCAAATCTTGTACTTGAGTAAAAGTAGAAGTAACCAGATATTGTACTTGAGTAAAAGTAGAAGTACTCAGATCCTGAACTTGAGTAAAAGTAGAAGTACTCAAATCTTGTACTTGAGTAAAAGTAGAAGTAGTAAAAGTAGAAGTACTCAGATCTTGTACTTGAGTAAAAGTAGAAGTACTAAAATCTTGTACTTGAGTAAAAGTAGAAGTACTCAAATATTGTACTTGAGTAAAAGTAGAAGTACTCAAATATTGTACTTGAGTAAAAGTAGAAGTACTCAAATCTTGTACTTGAGTAAGAGTAGAAGTACTCAGATTCTGTACTTGAGTAAAAGTAGAAGTACTCAGATCCTGTACTTGAGTAAAAGTAGAAGTACTCAGATCCTGTACTTGAGTAAAAGTAGAATACTCAGATCTTCTACTTGAGTAAAAGTAGAAGTACTCAGATGTTGAACTTGAGTAAAAGTAGAAGTACTCAGATCTTGTTCTTAAGTAAAAGTAGAAGTACTCAAATCTTGTACTTGAGTAAAAGTAGAAGTACTCAGATCCTGTACTTGAGTAAAAGTAGAAGTACTCAAATCTTGTACTTGAGTAAAAGTAGAAGTACTCAAATATTGTACTTGAGTAAAAGTAGAATACTCAGATATTCTACTTGAGTAAGAGTAGAAGTACTAAGATCCTCTACTTGAGTAAAAGTACAAGTACTCAAATCTTGTACTCGAGTAAAAGTAGAAGTACTCAGATCTTGTTCTTGAGTAAAAGTAGAAGTACTCAGATCTTGTACTTGAGTAAAAGTAGAAGTACTCAGATCTTGTTTTTGAGTAAAAGTAGAAGTACTCAAATATTGTACTTGAGTAAAAGTAGAAGTACTCAGATGTTGAACTTGAGTAAAAGTAGAAGTACTCAGATCCTGTGCTTCAGTACAAGTTTAAGTACTCAGATCTTGTACTTGAGTACAAATAGAAGTACTCAGATCCTGTACTTGAGTAAAAGTATAAGTACTCAAATATTGTAATTGAGTAAAAGTAGAAGTACTCAGATCCTCTACTTGAGTAAAAGCAGAAGTACTCAGATCTTGTTCTTGAGTAAAAGGAGAAGTACTCAGATCTTGTACTTGAGTCAATGTAGAAGTACTCAGGTATTGTACTTGAGTAAAAGTAGAAGTACTCAGATCTTGTAGTTGAGTAAAAGTAGAAGTACTCAGATCTTGTACTTGAGTAAAGTAGAAGTACTCACATCTTGTACTTGAGTAAAAGTAGAAGTACTCAGATCCTGTACTTGAGTAAAAGTAGAAGTACTCAGATATTGTACTTGAGTAAAAGTAGAAGTACTCAGATATTGTACTTGAGAAAAAGTAGAAGTACTCAGATCTTGTACTTGAGTAAAAGTAGAAGTACTCAAATATTGTACTTGAGTGAAAGTAGAAGTACTCAGATCCTGTACTTGAGTAAAAGTAGAAGTACTCAGATCTTGTTCTTAAGTAAAAGTAGAAGTACTCCGATCCTGTACTTGAGTAAAAGTAGAAGTACTCAAATCTTGTACTTGAGTAAAAGTAGAAGTACTCAAATATTGTACTTGAGTAAAAGTAGAATACTCATATATTCTACTTGAGTAAGAGTAGAAGTACTCAGATCCTCTACTTGAGTAAAAGTACAAGTACTCAGATCTTGTAATTGAGTACAAATAGAAGTACTCAGATCTTGTACTTGAGTAAAAGTAGAAGTACTCAGATCTTGTACTTGAGTAAAAGTAGAAGTACTCAGTCAGATATTGTACTTGAGTAGAAGTAGAAGTACTCAAATATTGTACTCTAGTAAAAGTAGAAGTACTCAGATCTTGTACTTGAGTAAAAGTAGAATACTCAGATATTGTACTTGAGTAAAGGTAGAAGTACTCAAATCTTGTACTTGAGTAAAAGTAGAATACTCAGATCTTGTACTTGAGTAAAAGTAGAAGTACCAGAGTGTAGGAATACTCTGTTACAGTAAAAGTATTCAAAATGTTCCTCAAGTGAAAGTAGAAAAGTATTCTCATCTAAATATAGTGAAAGACAGTAAAAGTAGTCGTTGTGCAGATTGCTCCATTTCAGAATAATATATATGATATGTTTTATAATGATTGATCATGAAAGTGTTCTCAAAGCTGGTGAAGGTGCAGCTAGTCTGAAGTACTTTGTAGACTGCAGGGTAGCTGGTGAAAGTGCAGCTAGTCTGAAGTACTTTGTAGACTGCAGGGTAGCTGGTGAAGGTGCAGCTAGTCTGAAGTACTTTGTAGACTGCAGGGTAGCTGGTGGATTTACTCCAGGTGGAACTAACGTCTGATTCAACACTTGATTAGATTTCACATCATTCATCCAGATCTGTGAAGTAACTAGAGGTATTAAATACATTTAGTGGAGGAAAAGTACACCATTTACCTCTGAGCTGTAGAGGAGTAGAAGTACACAGTAGCTTATAATGAAAATACTCAAGTAAAATTCAAGTATCACAGAATTCACTATGTTTCAAATATACAAACTATACTATTTAAGGTTGTGAGATCATGTTGAATAAACTATGATTAATTAGGTTTGAGGTAATTCTATCAAATATTTGCACACATCACCTGATCTACATGCAGAAGAGAGTATATAACATATCTATCTCTAAGTTGTCATTAGAGTGCCATGTTCCTGCTTTTACTGTGTGGAGGACAGGAGCAGGAACTGTTGATAAGTGATCTCGACTGTGCGTGAATGTGTGGCGCTCTGCAGCTGATAGGTGGAGTTGACTTTGAGCTGCTGTAACTACACATGAACGTCAGCCATGGCTCACTTGATGTTTCTCTTGTTGCTGTTGGTCGGTGAGTACTCGAATACTTTATCTACAGAATGCATTTTAAAATGCTGTAATCTTACGTCTAGCTCGATCATTGCACATGCTGTTGTTGATCTTCTTCTCAGACCTTGAAGGTATCCTGTTGAGTTTCCTTCTTACCAAGAGGAGAACGGTAACATATCTGAAGGTGTCGGTGTGTACTTGAGATTTCATGAAAACATCCGGACAATCTATTTTGGAGAATCTGACGTGGACTTTGTTAGTTTAAAAGTGAACCCTTCAGGACTCCTTTAAAGGTCCCCTATTATACTGTGTTTCATCAATACATCACAGGTCTCAGATATATGCAGAGCCTGTCTCTGATTGGCTGAAACACCAAACAGGTCATTGCAGCATTACCCATAATCCCCTCTGTTTCAGCCCTGTTTCCAAAGTGCTGATTCTCTGTCTGTTACTTTAGATGAAAACAAGGAGCCCCTCCCCACGCCCCTCTGAGAGACATTTGGTTACAAAGAACTCAATGGTGCTCTAGAGGAGATTCAGGTGATAAGGTGGGGGGGGGGGGGTACCTTGTTGCTGATTGGCTAATGGTTACACAAGACAACACATCGTTATGACATCATCAAGTGGCCAAAATCTGATCAGCTCATTTTCAGACAGGTTTTTATAGAAATGGATCAAAAAGAGAGAAAATCTTTGTTCCTGAAACTTTCAGTCTCTTTCCACAGAGGGGACACATGTTGATGTAGAAGAGACATGGAGAAGAGGGGACACATGTTGATGTAGAAGAGACTTGAAGAAGAGGGGACACATGTTGATGTAGAAGAGACATGAAGAAGAGGGGACACATGTTGATGTAGAAGAGACTTGAAGAAGAGGGGACACATGTTGATGTAGAAGAGACATGAAGAAGAGGGGACACATGTTGATGTAGAAGAGACTTGAAGAAGAGGGGACACATGTTGATGTAGAAGAGACTTGAAGAAGAGGGGACACATGTTGATGTAGAAGAGACATGAAGAAGAGGGGACACATGTTGATGTAGAAGAGACTTGAAGAAGAGGGGACACATGTTGATGTAGAAGAGACATGAAGAAGAGGGGGACATATGTTGATGTAGAAGAGACTTGAAGAAGAGGGGACACATGTTGATGTAAGAGACATGAGAAGAGGGACACATTGATGTAGAAGAGACATGAAGAGGGGACACATGTTGATGTAGAAGAGACATGAAGAAGAGGGGACACATGTTGATGTAGAAGAGACATGAAGAAGAGGGGACACATGTTGATGTAGAAGAGACATGAAGAAGAGGGGACACATGTTGATGTAGAAGAGACATGAAGAAGAGGGGACACATGTTGATGTAGAAGAGACATGAAGAAGAGGGGACACATGTTGATGTAGAAGAGACATGAAGAAGAGGGGACACATGTTGATGTAGAGGAGACATGAAGAAGAGGGGACACATGTTGATGTAGAAGAGACATGAAGAAGAGGGGACACATGTTGATGTAGAAGAGACATGAAGAAGAGGGGACACATGTTGATGTAGAAGAGACATGAAGAAGAGGGGACACATGTTGAAGTAGAAGAGACATGAAGAAGAGGGGACACATGTTGATGTAGAAGAGACATGAAGAAGAGGGGACACATGTTGATGTAGAAGAGACATGAAGAAGAGGGGACACATGTTGAAGTAGAAGGGACATGAAGAAGAGGGGACACATGTTGATGTAGAAGAGACATGAAGAAGAGGGGACACATGTTGATGTATCTGGATCGGCAAGGTCTTACTTCTACTAACTTCTAGCAGGTTCAAATACCTGACGCACGACATCAATTGAAGCGATCCCAAAGGATTCTAGTGTCTGTATTAAGGTCAGGCCCTTCCTAAGAGAGGAGGGCACTGAGTTGTTTTAGGTTCACTCAATCGGAAGGGATGGGTTTATATCTGGTGAAGTTGTCCACAGTGCTTCAGGTTGTTCTGCTTCTCCCCTTCGATGGTTACGATTATTACTTCCTACGTATCCCTAGGTCAGCGACTCAATTTGTTGTTTTATTCTTCTGACCAAATATCAAAGTACCGTCCCTGGTGCGTCGGCATAATGCTTCAGCTGTTACTTCTGAACCCAATATCCTGATAACATCCCTGGGTCATAGGCCAGGCCATTCTGCATCTGTTTTAACCCACCCAGGATGTTCTCTGGCAGGTTTCACAATGAGCACACGGCTGGATCTGCAGAAGAGAATCGTTGGTGGTGAACCGTGTGAGCGTCAGTACCATGTGAAACTGAGAGCGGCTGCTCGTGGATCCTCCAGCCTGTGTGGTGGCACTCTGATTGGTGGCCGCTGGGTTTTGACTGCAGCTCACTGTTTGAAGCCAGGAAGGTGAGAAAACATGTCTTAAAATACTACTCAATATGACTAATGTAGGGTTTACAGACGCCGATACAAATGTTTTTGGTAAGGCAAATTGATAAATGGATAATAAACACGTTGACCTCTTCCTATGTGCAGGAGTATGTTTGCAGAGTTGGTTTTGCATCCAGGGGATCCGGCAGAAGAGTTACAAATCACAGCAGAACCTGTCATCTACTCAGACAAAGACGACAGGTCCCATGATATCATGCTGCTGCAGCTGCCACAATCATCTGGTGTTCCACCTGTTGCTCTCCCCGACTGTGGATATCGCCCTGAAATGTGAGTAGTGCCTTTTTCCACCTGGATGTTGGTTTAGAAAGTTTCACAATGTTAAGGTTGAGATTAGTGTTGTCCAATTTATCAGCTCAAAACTGTTATGCTCAGGTCTGATTGATATCAACCAGTCAATCCACAGAAGGGAAACCCTGCAAGTTTGTTTTCTGCAGCATATCATTACAGATATGATTTAGATACAGTTCAAGAAACTAGTCAAGAGACTTGTCCTACCGTCTCTGTGAGGCATTCAATGTCAATGCAACTCTGTAATTTAGAGTACTTTATTGTTCATCTGGTTAGGTGTAACTGGATTGTTTTTCACTATCCACAAAGGCTTCCCCCACGATGGGTTGGATTGTAGCACATTACAGTATAACGTCCATAAACATTGTCAATGTATAAAAGGCTTCATAGAGCTGCATGTGTTTAAGTAATTATTAATAAGTGCAACTATAAGTCAGCTGTGTATTAATACGTGGTGGTATTTGTTATTTTTTAAAGCTAGCGATTCCATGTGGTATATCCTTGTATTTGTTCAATGCTTTCATCCAATCCTAATAATGTTGTAAACTAAGCGCTTGTCTTTTCTTGTTTCTATTTGTGCTAGGCTTGAGATCGCAGGTCATGCTGCCACTACAGGGGGCCCTGGAGATAAAAGGAGTGAGATTCAATAAAGATTATGATATTTTTCCAAAGGTTTTCTTTGTATCTGGGATCAGGAACTCTATCGCTCTTTAGCTGAACAAATATATCTACTTTTCCTAAAAGAATATTTCTACTTTTCCAATTTCAAATGTGTTTTGTGTTATCTGTAATCGTCCTTTATGACAGCAGATAAATTGCTATTATAGACTTTAATAATATTCATTTGTAACTTAAAATGCTTTTGCTTAGTTTAATTTCTGCATGAAATATTTAGTATCTTCTGATTAGATTTGTTCTGCCGTTGTTCTTTCCTTCTCTTCTCCAGAACCCATTGCATCGCCTACCCTCCACTGTGCAGACATTAACGTTGTTGATTGTAAAGACCTCGTAAATACTCTGCAGAAAGATTTCCCAAAGGCCTACCCAGTTAAAGCGTATCAACACTGGTTCTGCGGCCAAACACCTGGCAAGGATATATGTTACGTAGGTTGGCATACCTCCAATGTGTACTCAGATATTCATTTAAGTGTTTTTGATCAGGTGAAAACTGAATATATGTTTCTCTCGCAGGGAGATTCTGGTGGAGGAGCTGTGTACAAAGACACGATTTATGGCGTCATTTCTTTTCTGGGTGATCCTGACTATGTATGTCGAAAAGCTACAGCATTCATGGACCTCTGCGATCCAGAATACGCTGCATGGATCAAACAAACCATTGCCTGAGATGTCTACATTGGGATAGACTCTTTCATAATTAAAGCTCGAAGCTACACTTTGTGTGTTTTCTGTATTTTTTCATCCCATAAAATGTTGTCATACATATTAGATCACCCTAACCCTTTTTAGATCTGTTTGGAAACAAATGGGGAAGTCTCCTAAAGAAAGGATTACTTACACAGTATGTCCGTGTTTTAGATATACAGAAGTCATGAGTTGGTGTCCTCCAATATATAAACTAAAATCAACCCCTTAAAGCACCCACACAAAGAGAGGACATGGATTTAGTGACCTCTATGGTAGCTATAGCCCTAGGCAAATACTTTTTAGTAGCATGTATACAAAAGTGGTTCCATCCATCCATCCATCTTCTCCCGCTTATCCGTGGTCGGGCCTCGTGGGTAGCAGCTCCAGCAGAGAGCCCCAAACTTTCTTTTCCCCTCATCAACCAGCTCTGACTGGGGGATCCCAAGGCGCTCCCAGGCCAGCGAAGAGATATAATCCCTCCACCTGGTCCTAGGTCTACCCCTTGGTCTCTTCCCAGCTGGACGTGCCTGGAACACCTCCCTAGGGAGGCGCCCAGGTGGCATCCTAACTAGGTGCCCGAACCACCTCAACTGGCTCCTTTCGACGCGGAGGAGGAGCGGCTCAACTCCGAGTCCCTCCCTGATGACCGAACTTCTCACCTTATCCCTAAGGGAGACGCCAGCCACCCTGCGGAGAAAACCCATCTCGGCCGCTTGTATCCGCGATCTCGTTCTTTCGGTCATGACGAAAGTGGTTCTAATGTTTTCTATTTCAAAGAGGCCCTATTCTGCTTTTTCGTGTTTTCCCTTTACTATAGTGTATTTTATAGGTTTGTGTGCATGTAAATGGTCTGCAAAAGCAATCCCCGTGTTCCCTCAAGAGGAACTATTTTTCTTTTAAAGTAGAGAAGCTAAATACTGATATACACCTGAACATCAGCAGGAGAGGACTCTTTAAAGTAGAGACACTACATACTGATATACACCTGAACATCAGCAGGAGAGGACTCTTTAAAGTAGAGACACTACATACTGATATACACCTGAACATCAGCAGGAGAGGACTCTTTAAAGAGGAGACACTACATACTGATATACACCTGAACATCAGCAGGAGAGGACTCTTTAAAGTAGAGACACTAGATACTGATATACACCTGAACACCAGCAGGAGAGGACTCTTTAAAGTAGAGACACTAGATACTGATATACACCTGAACACCAGCAGGAGAGGACTCTTTAAAGTAGAGACACTACATACTGATATACATCTGAACATCAGCAGGAGAGGACTCTTTAAAGTAGAGACACTACATACTGATATACACCTGAACATCAGCAGGAGAGGACTCTTTAAAGTAGAGACACTACAGACTGATATACACCTGAACATCAGCAGGAGAGGACTCTTTAAAGTAGAGACACTACATACTGATATACACCTGAACATCAGTAGGAGAGGACTCTTTAAAGTAGAGACACTACATACTGATATACACCTGAACATCAGTAGGAGAGGACTCTTTAAAGTAGAGACACTAACGACGAATATGAACCTGTAAATGAGCTGAATAGGACCCGTTTGAAAGAATGCTAGTAAAACACACGTATGCCTTGTCATGTGAAGTCTGCCTCATTTATACTATGTTAATCTTAAATAAATAGCAGGATGACAGAATGTTGCATTAAGTTGTGGCCTTAAGCTCTGGTAGTCGTGGTACAATGTGATTTGAGCCTTCCAGGATTATTGACACACACACCTAAACTAATAAAAGAGCAATGTTTCCCATCTGGAGAAAAGATTAGTCGAACTTCTCCAGTCAGATTGATACCACTGTCTCGTCCCGTAGGAAAGCAAAGTGAGACGGAGGATGCTTGAAGCTGATGGTAGAAATGAATGCAGATGTATCAGCGTGACCTCCACTCTGTGCTGTTTTATCAGTCTTGAGGAGAAAGAAACTTTGCAGTAACCGTGAAATCTATGGTTTACCGACATTGGAAATAACACTTTCTCTGCAGACGTTTTACTTGATAAAATGTATTTTTATTTTAACATCACAACAAATAATATGTTTGTTTTAGTTGTAATCAAATAAAATATTGTTCTGCTCTCTGCTCATACAAAAGCTACTTTCCTTATTGATCTTTTCTTTACATTGTTCGTCACATTCGTAGAACAAATCTTATCACAACACTGTCCTTGCATTAATACATAGTATGTGGGATCTGTCTGGTGTGCAGGAGTTTTGGATACATCTTCATAGTTTTACTTTGGGCAGTCTGTTGCTAAAATGCTAAAATTACTGATGGATTCTACCTTGTCTCTACCATAACTCATTCCAAAATCAGTTTGAAATCTTGCTTTAGAGAAAGGGATTTTACTTATTTATCATAACGACACAATTTCTTTCTTTTTGTACTCCTGGAAATCTAGTTGTAGTTTTCTATACACATAACAGAACCGTTTAGTCTTCTTCTTTAACGTCGGGTCATCAGTCTCAATCTCTCCCTCTATTGTTTCTGGTCCTGCAAGAATATAAAAGAAACATTGAATACCACATGCATCCGTCACAGCTTCATGAACACAGGTTGAAATAGCACTGCGTGAAGGAAAATGTACTCCTGCTTCAATGCTATCAGCAAACACGTATTACTTCACATGCAAGGATGTACAAATAATTTCTCTGTCATGTCTTCAATCGCTCTCTGTCACTTGGCATATTGAAATGCCAGCGGGAAGCCATCAGTCCTACAATGATAATGATAATTTAAAAAATGAAGGAGCTCAAAATAGAATAAATTAGCTATTTTTTCATTCTTGGACTTTGTGTTTGTTCTCCTGTGGAGAAAAGAGAAATGAATGCTGTATTTTCTAAATTGCTTCTTTTGTGTCTGTCTTTCTCTGGCAAATAATAAATCTGCCCTGAAGGCTTGGAAATAATTACCCAAGTGCTGCAAAAGGCATTTAATTGTATGTCAAAGCTGACATTGAATAAATCCATTCAGAACAATTGGCCTTTATTCTCTGTGTATTTTCATCTGTCTCGAGCTTTTTCCGTCTCTCTTTGCAAAAGTTTGCATATTTTCACCCATCCTGATTCTCTTGGTTGAGTTTGAGAAATATATGTGTGATGAAGTAGACGCCTTTAAATCATCTTTTAGTGTTCAGCACGGTCACATGACTTCACGTCACCACCGCTAAGCTAAAGGTGGCTAATGTTGGGCTATAAAGGAACTACAGCACGGTCACATGACTTCATGTCACCACCGCTAAGCTAAAGGTGGCTAACGTTGGGCTATAAAGGAACTACAGCACGATCGCATGACTTCTAGTCACCACCGCTAAGCTAAAGGTGGCTAATGTTGGGCTATAAAGGAACTACAGCACGATCGCATGACTTCATGTCACCACCGCTAAGCTAAAGGTGGCTAATGTTGGGCTATAAAGGAACTACAGCACTGTGACATGACTTCACGTCACCACCGCTAAGCTAAAGGCAGCTAATGTTGACCGTGATGACGTTTACTCGTCTCATTCAGACACTTGTTAGCAACCGCCATTTTTTTTTTATCCACCAGTGGGGTATTTACTGATGTATTTTATGTTGTAGAACAAAACGTTAAAATCTCTTCAGCTTGTGTAAACCACTGACTTTATTTCAGACTAACAACCAAAAAAACATTTATTTATTTATTGAATTCCAGGCCAGGGGACAGGCAAGTGCTAAAATTCTGATTCTCAGGCTTTCGGGACTCATTCCAGCGTTCATGATGTCTCTCTCTTACCATTGATAGTTATTAGTAAAACCTGTGCTTTTTCAGTCAAAATGTCTGCTGTTATTTCGTTCTGTCGTCTGTCTTTGCTTCAGACTCACCGTTTACAGCAGTGAGCAGGGCTTCTTCTTGACCTTGGTGGGCTGGGGGCAGAGCACGGCCCGGATCGCCTCGTCAAACACCGTCTTCAGACCGCGCTGGGTCAGAGCCGAACACTCCAAGTACTTCACCGAATCTATAACCAACAGAACAGGACAATCCATAAAACTCAACTTCAAAACTAAGAAGACCAAGTTAGGGAAGTAAAACAAGCTATTTTAAGCCCTAACATTGATGCAGTGTGAATCCGTTGTATGCAAATATCACTTTGTATTCATAATTGTAAAGAAACACATGCTGATGTAGAAGAGACATGAAGAAGAGGGGACACATGTTGATGTAGAAGAGACATGAGGAAGAGGGGACACATGTTGATGTAGAAGAGACATGAAGAAGAGGGGACACATGTTGATGTAGAAGAGACATGAGGAAGAGGGGACACATGTTGATGTAGAAGAGACATGAAGAAGAGGGGACACATGTTGATGTAGAAGATACATGAAGTAGAGGATTCTGCATAATAGGTGACCTTTAAATAAATAAATGGGTGATGGCTCCACCTGGTGGATCTTCCAAATGTGGCAGTGTGTCTAATGCCAGATTGACTGCCCTTACAAATCCGGCTTTCAGGTTGGGATCCCTTTGAAAATAAATGGGACTGCAGCAGATTTATAGAGGCTGCGAGTGACTCCACAGGCTATCGAAGAATTTCGCACTCACACATTGTATTGACAATCTCCCAAATACTTGTGGGAAATCCGGATTTATAAGCTTGCAATTGCGTCTTTTTCACCCCCAAACCTTAAACCCTACCGTAACCTCTAACCCTTATGCTGTCCTGAAGTCCTGGGACCAATCACTGTTCCTCACCTATCTCCTTGGCCAGAGCCAGGCCCTGTGGGTAGGTGATTGGCGCCAGCTTCTTCTCCTTCAGCTTCTCGATGGTGTCCTTCTCGTCCCTCAGATCCAGCTTGGTGCCCACCAGGATGATGGGTGTGGAGGGGCAGTGGTGACGGACCTCTGGGTACCACTGGACACAATGAAAGGCAAAAAACAAATGAGAAGAGAGACATTGGAAAACCCAAAGTGAAGATACGTGTCTGAGAAAAAGAAAACGACAAGGAGACGAGTGGGGAGAAGCCAAGAGGAATAAAAAAGGTGGATGGAGTCAGCTTGGTTTCTGAAATTAGAATGAGATAAGTCATAAAATGCAAAGGTCATGCTTTAGGTATGAATAAGCCCCATTTTTTGTAATATGAGGTTGTCCTAGTTGCCTCCGCTATCATTTCTTTCTTTACAATTTCTTTCAAAATCCTTACATTGCATCTATTCTCACCCAGACTTACACTACTTTCAGGAAGCCTTTCCTTCTGATCTCTCAATCACTTCCTCCGTCCTACCTCATATCATCGTTCCCTTCTTTTAATTCTTCCTTTTCTTCTCTCAGACTACTCTTGACTTTTTGTATTCTCTCTCCATCGATTTTCCTCAGTTAGGAAACCACACATGCTAAAAGAAGTAAGTCAGAAGTGAGATATGTTAGCGCCCCAACAGATAGTTAGGGATTCAATTATTTAAAATGATAAAATATTAAACTACATAGTCTTTACTTTGTATAATACTGAATCCCTAAAGCTAAGGCTACTTGACTTAAGATTTGAAAGTAAAACAATTCAAGTGTCATGTTTTGAAAATCGCACAATCATAAATCAGCAACAATTTGGAGTGAATTGTGTCCTGACTTTAGCATTGTCTAAAGTCAGTCTTCAAAGTCATCATTGTTGTTTTGATTGGTTTAAACTTAACTTGGTAAAAAAGCCGTTGAACTCGAGACTTGCTCCGAATTACCTTGGACTTGACTTGTCTAAAACGATATGTGTATTTGAAATCTAAAAGGTAGGACGTCTTTTCTGCAAAGCATTATACATTTAACTTAAAGGGGAGCTATCGTGCAAAATGCACTTTTGTACGTTTTATACATGAATATGTGTCCCCGGTGTTCCAGGGAACTCACCAAGTGTCAGAAAACACAACCCTCTCTATTTTCCTCCCACACTCAAATCTCTAAAAAAGGGGCTGCAACGGATCTGATATAGACTGATCCAGATTTGAACACTTTACTGACGTCAGGACGGTGGTGCTACGGCTATTGATCAATTTTCCACCTATCAGGAGGAGACAGCCACGGCCATTGCCGTTCGAAAGCACTGGAGACGCTGTAGTACATATGCCAGGCCTGTAGGTGGCGCTGACAGGGCTAAAAAGGACAGGGCTAAAAAGGTGCAAATTGAGCGAAATGAGGCATGGCTAAAATGCATGATCTGTTTGGTATTTTGAAAAAAAAAAAGTATAAGTATGCCTTATATAGGTATGGTCCTACACTATATTATTATAATATAAAATGATAGGTACACTTTAAGTATAGCCTAAAATATATGAGTAAATATTCAAACATTGTCTTCAGTGCCCGTCAATTTATTTTACAGATATGCAACTACACCTTTTATGTTTATTTTGTGTCAAAGGAAGTGATGATCTAATGCCAAATAATGTATAGGTCTATACGTTCTTCACAAGAAAATTAATGATCACATTTGTGGGGAAAACTTCTGAAGCAATTGGAAAAAGGACTCAGAGAGACACGAGGAGAGCTGGAGCTCTGATGGTAAACACTGACGGTTTATTTGAAGCTTCGTCCGGAGAATTCACAAGACATGTCAAGAGCCACGAGTTGACAAAGCGGTTGCCAAATAAATTCTGAAGAACTCTTCTGCAGCTCGAGGTTTTAACTAGTTCAGAGTGTAATAATCCACATTCTTCATCAGCGAGACTAAAGCAATATGGACCCTGAATCTCTCGTCCGTAGAACGTGCGCCAGCTCACCCCCGCGTCATTGCTGATGCGTTTTGCCAACAACAAAAACAATGGCGGATCACAGGGTTGCTTTCGTACTCCAGACGCTACTGACCATGATACAGATTTTAGTGCAACATCTACAGCTGTTTGTTTATTTCTTATGCTCTGGGGTCTTATTTGCTGCGTTTGGTGTATTTTCTCGTCTCCGTGTGGACGGGGCCTATAAGTACCATTATTACAGAGTGGAAATAATCCTTTTCCAAGTAATTTATTGGAAATCCTTTACAATTCTTACCATCTGACCTATATAGAAATATTCTTAAAATTCGCAAAATCTTAACTCAAATGTATTTTAATGACAACAAATCATCCAGATAAGGATGTACCATAGATACGAGACTCACCTTTGCTCTGACGTTCTCGTAGGACGCCGGGCTCACCAGAGAGAAACAGATCAGGAAAACATCCTGCAGGATACACAATGACGGGAGAGAGAGTCCTTTCGATTATAGATTACTTTACACTGCATTACATTTATCTGACGCTTTTTGTCAAATCAACCTAGAAAAAGTGTAATCAACCTTGAGGATACCAACTGAAATCCCTTTTGCAAGCAATACATGGCATGCAATTGAAAAATATAATCATGCGGGAATCTCTGTTACAATGGAAATCAGTTATGGTTGGTATTTGTTTTGTTTTAATGAAAA